>JANVCJ010148698.1:0-15106 GCA_026413505.1 Epizoanthus ramosus
TTCTTAGGGTGAACACAAGATGGGGCAAACATTCTTGGAATGAAAACAAACCAAGACAGCATGAACATTCTTAGGGTGAACACAAGATGGGGCAAACATTCTTGGAATGAACAAAAAGATGGGGCAAACATTCTTGGCACATAAACAAAGATGATACATATATTCTTAGAATGAACACAAAGATGGGGAAAATATTGTTGGAATTAACAAAAAGATGGGGCAAACATTCTTGGAATTAACACAAAGATGGGGCAAACATTCTTGGAATTAACACAAAGATGGGGCAAACATTCTTGGAAAGAACAAAAATATGGGGCAAACATTCTTGGAACAGACACAAATGGTATTATGTTTATATTGTGCATTTTCCATTAAAATATGTTCAAATGTAGGCTGCCGCTATACAGTCCATGCATGACCTCAGTGTACAGATGGGGCAAACACAGAGTTTGGGCGAACAAAAAGCTGGGGTAAACATTTGTTGAGAATTGTTCTGATTTTAAGCTGATGTTCCTAAGTCCCAGTTCCTGACAAACTCCCCCATGTGACTCCGCAGGTGCCACATGTTCTTAAAGGGAACTGGTTGTCTGAACATTCATTGTTCTTTTTAAAATTGTCTTCTGCTAAGGCTTTGTTAATTGCCTGAACTGTCTCTGCAGCTTTTCTCTTTGGTCAGAATTCTGGTGCATCTGGATTGAGTGGCTCCATGGTTTATTGAGTGGCTCCACGGTTTACATCACAGCTGAGCTCCAAAGGCTAGATGTGCATTCCAGAGTCCCTTTCCCTGTCTGTAGTTTTACTCCTCTTGTAACTCCATCTTTCAAATTCGTAGCTCGAGTACTTTTCCTAACTTCCAGGCATTTCGATTCCTCTCCTCCCCCCCTAAAGCTTAATGATTACGATATCACTTTAATTGGGGCAGCTTGTATTTCCAGTCACATTGTGCCTCTCCCTTAGTCCAGTTAAGTATTCATGTTTCCAATGAGACCAGAGGCACTCAAACTGTCTGCCCCAGCAAGGTGCTCTGGATAAGTTGAATGGTCACTTTATACCGTAACTGTTGAGGTATCGTGGAACTTCTTATCTTCTCTCACGAGTTACAGCCATTTCTCAGTTGCTTTGAAGGTTGATCCATTATCTGAATAGATTACTGCAGGCCTCTCTCTTCTTGCGATAAATCTCTTGAGGCTTTGCAGGAATTCTGTAGTTTCCAGGCTCGTGAGTACCTCCAAGTACATTCCACATGTTAGGCTGCAGGTGTATAGTACAAAGTACGCTTTCCCCTCCTGCTTCTTTATTACCTTGTATCGGATTGGACCCGTGAAGTCCACTGCTTTGAACTTGTATGGTGTGGCCGATCCTGTACATGTCTTGGGCAATAAACCAGGTGTTGGAGCTGGGTAACCTCATGTTGTGAATCATTTGCACAAATGGCAGTCATTCCTCACCTTCTTCACCAGCAGCTGAAGGCATGGTATCCAATACTTCTCTCAGACCTTTGCCATTGTGAGAGGCACTCCCCTGTGGATTGTCCAGTAGTGAGCCTGCTGGACCAGCTTCTCAGACAATGGCGATTCTTTAGGAAGATAAATGATTGGGCTACTTGCCCTGTATGTGTCCATGGCACAATTGCATCCCATTTGAATTTGGCTGTTGGTTCAGCTTTGGCTTGTCAGAATCGTACTTGGGGTCGTGGTTGGCATCTCCCTGCACACATTTGTTCTCACTCTTCTGTGGCCAGCGGTCCCGTCTTTCTCTGAGCTGGTAGATTGGCATTGTCTACAAACTTACTCCACGCACTTACTCTCAGGGTTTTCTTCAGTGTGTGTTTTCTCTAACAGCTTATGGTAAGGATCTGACTATCATACCTCTGCTACTGCTGTGAGCACTTCACGTGTAGCTTTGACTTCGGCTTGTGCTTCTGTAGTGAACTGAATAACTGGGTTAGGAGGTCACTGCATGGGATCCTGCAACCAGGGTGGTCCCTTCAACCAGTATTGTCAGATGACCTCCTCGGCTCCCAAGGTCCGCTGGGTTGACTTCTGTTGGGACATGATGTCAAGTTACTCCCTCCACTGCTTGGATCTTCGCAACTCTGCGACAAACTGCTTGTACTCACTTTCACCCTTGATCCACCACAGCGCAACTGTGCTGTCCAGCAAACAGTGTTTCTCTAATTGGATATGGCTCAGTGCTTTGTTTGCATCCATAATAAGGTTAGCAGCCATGTGATCTGCGACTAACTCCAGCCTCGGTACTGTCAAACCTTTCTTGGCCAGTCTTGCCTTTGATGCTACATGTGGTAGTTCTTGAGTTACCCCTGATGGTTGTCTTGTGACTGCCTATACACTGCTGCACATACTCCTTCACCGCTGGCGTCTCCAAAGGTGTGAAGCTCTATCTTCTCCACTTGTTCTTGCAATGGGGCCACAGCTCGTAGCACTGTCACTTGTTGCCGGGTAGAGACTGCTCCCACTTCTCCCAGGCTCTGCAGATTTCTCCTTTCAGCTCGGTGTCCCATGGCACCTTACTCTCACATACTTCACAGTAAATCTGTTTGCCTTTTAGTAGCAATGGAAATGTGATTCCTATGGGGTCATAGATCTTGGCTAGTCGACTAAGGATGGTCCTCTTGGTACGTTTTTCTGTTTTCTGCTTGGTCTGCAGGCTAAATGTGTCCTCCTCTTTGTTCCATGGGAGGCCAAACATTTTCGACTCGCTGGGCTGGACTCTTTGCTGGGCTGGCAGTGCTTTGTTCATCTTGATCCCTCATGGCATCACAGTTCTCTTCAACGTCAGAAGCATTTGAGCTCCAATTGTGAAGAGCAAAGGTGGTGTCTCCCAATAATTTCATGGCCTCAGTCTCATACTTCTGCTTCGGCAACTGTTGCTCCCCCCATATGTCATTGATGTACATTGTGTAGCGCAGCTACTGCTTCAGGACATTGCGATTCCCAGGAACCCAGGTGTGCCTCAAGGACTCCTCCATGTATCGGCCAAGCTTGTCCACATGCTGAAGCTACAACCAACCGGGCCCAAGAAGAATTCTAAAGCCCCATTGCAGATGCTCCAGTTTACAAGAGCCCTCTTCGGACTTGCCCCAGCTTTGTGTTCACCCGAGCTCTGTGTTTGTCCCAAGAATCTTTGCTCCATCTCTTTGTTCATTCCAAAGAATGTTTGCCCCATCTTTGTGTTCATTCCAAGAATATCTGCATCATTGTTGTGTTTGTTCCAAGCGTGTTTCCCTCATCTTTGTGTTCATTCCAAGAATGTTTGCACCAGCTTTGTGTTTGTCCCAGTTCTGTGTTTGCCCCATCTTTGTGTTTGTTCCAAGAACATTTGCCCATTCTTGTGTTCATTCCAAATATATTTGACCCAACTTTGTGCTCACTCCAAGAATGTTTGCCCCAACTTTGAGTTCATTCCAAGAATGTGTCGGGAACTGGGACCGTGGAAAATTTGATCATACTTTATTTTGCAACAGTTTAAATATGAGATAAACTTCGAAGCACCTAGTAAAATGTAGTAACATGTTTGATGTCAATTAACATGTAATAGGAAGTCATAATTATCTTAGATTCTTACTTGTCACACCCATGTAGTAACACTCTAATTTTAGTTACATTTAGTCACGATACTTTGTACAACTTTAGAGAGTGTGAGTTAAATGATCCACAGCAATCAGTGAATAAACTCAGTGTGATAACTAAAGTGTGAATTTCTTCTGGGAGGCTTAGAATCAACGATTCTCTAAACGTGGCACCTCTGATGGGTTGAGCGTGGAAAACGCTACAACAAATCTAGACATCAAGCTAACGCAGCTTGAATATTCACTCAAGAACACTGACACAGTTCTCAGTAGTGCCAATCAGGTGACCGTGGAAAGGCACTTAAAATCAGTTCATGTTATTTCCGATGAAGTCAAGGACTGGAAATGGAACGTTGAAGCCTTCAAGATCAAAGAGAAAGAGATGTATGAAAAGATAACAAGACTGGAAAGCATCAATCAACAGTCAACTATCAGATGCAGACAGTGAGGTCACAAAAGTCAAGAGTTGGCTAGGCAACCTGAAACAGGATCAACTATTGATTAAAAGAGATGAACACATCAAAATTCGAATTAAAACTGCAAGAGATGAAATCAAAAACAAACCAGGGCGCTCCTAAAGAGAACACCTTACCGGGATGGAAATAACGGCCAGTGATCGGTAATTACCGGTCAAATTAGGCAAGTCATCGGCCAAATTTAGCTGGCGATATATGCCGATATTGCTGTGTGGAAAATGACAGCAGAATAAAGAAGTTCAATCTTTTTGAGTCTCTGGGAATTGAACTAAAGTACATACCATATGATTAATTTTCAAATAATCAGAAGCTACAATCGCACTTGTCGAGCGTTTTTCGAAGCGCCATCTTTAATTAAATTCACAGGTCATCTTCTGGATATAGTGACTGTGTGCAGTGAAGATGCTTACGGCCTAGAGGGGGGTTAATGCAACAGCTGGGAACACATGCACAGGAATTTTCATTCTAGTGCGTTTTGTGTTCTTTCGAGTTTTCCACGGAATGGTGAGCAAACTTCCAAAGCTTGGAACTCTTAAAAGGTGGAAAAGCGACTTCAAATCGCTTGACATTTGCGACAATCGAATGTTCTGTAAAACGTGTACAAAATGGAAGGCAAAAATCGCTTCCACAAGAAACTATAACAATACATTTATAATGGGAGGGAGCATCAACTGGCAGAGAACTGCTGTGAAAGAACATGAGACTAGTGCACCACGCGTCGCTACAATTGACCATTAGCAACGATCAGTTCTTGGGGAAAATTATCGCAAGCAAATCGTGCAAAGGATACCAGACGACAATCCTTTGAAGCAATGCTTTGACCGAATGACTGAAGATAATCGCAGACATCAGAAGATGTTTGTGAGATCGTTCGAAGTTGCCTATTTTTGAGTTGAAAAAATTACAAGTCAAGTATTTTTCTCTTCTAAAATTACTGGTCCAAATTTTTTGCCTTATTTCAATCCCTGTTATTGAAACCTTGCAAATTCTAGTACTCTAGGTACCAGGTTTTCTACTCAGTAGGACTAGCTCAGCTATTGCTATTAATATCACTTTTTACTAAATACTGGACAAACACTGAACTTTGATTCCTGACTTTCCACTGTCTTTCTCCCTCCACCTTCTCTATTTCTCACTTTCTGATGAAAACATTCTGGACATGACTCCTGCCATGGCATAGAATTTCCATGACCAAATTTATAAAAATTCCTGACCTACATGTAGACTCTTCCATGACTTTGCTATTTTTCAAAATGCTGGCCATAACGTTTTCAGACTGTTGCATTTGCACGGTATAAATAAATATTAGTAGTAGTAGTAGTAGTAGTAGTATCATTATTATGGTGTTATTATCTAATTATTAAGACTTTAATCAAGACAAAATCAATGAACCCTGAATCTACCTGTTACCCAGGGGCCCTGTGAGCAAACAGGAAAATTTTGCAGCTTCTTGGAAAAACCACTTTTTGCATTTTAAGGCAGCTCAACCAAATTGTTCATGATGTAAACATCTTTAATCACCTCTTTTACATATAAATTTTTACTCAAAACCATCCAAAAGAGGTAACTGAAGACTTTTATATGTTTTTAACCACGAATGGGGTTGAGAAATTTTAACCGAGGCAAGTCTCTGATTTCTTCATAACAGCCCCAACCACCTAGTTGTAGCTAAAGACCAAATCTGATCTGAAGAAGTATATATATATATATATACATTATACTTGCAATCACACAGACAACAGAACATGAAAGTGAAAGAACAAACTTAATTTGGCAAAGATCTCAGAATCCTCTTGCAAAACATAACACTGGACCTACATTTTTGATCTAGCATTTTCTCTTTAGGGTGTAATTAATAACAACTGGCACTCATGTCATGTGTGCTTTCCATTATATGGAGTGAACTGGATATATGTATCTTTGAAGATTACAGGGAGGTACATCAGAAAAGAATAGGCAAATTTAAGTGCCATGTATTTTCCCTCCCAATCCTTGGCAGATGGCTCTGATTTCTGGGAAGTACAAAGTGTGTGTCACATGACATATTTGTAATCAAGTGGATGTATAGGAACGGAACAACATTTCCAAGAAATTAGGTGATTTTCAGTATAATTATTTAAAACACTTTATTGCCACACAATTCCAGAGTTCTGATTTTCTGGAAAATGCTATTCATGTTGCTATCTCTGCAATGACACAAGTATTCTGTGCAGTTCTTTCAAATATAATTAATGCTTCTCAATGTAGGGCTTCCTTGTAATTATAGTATGAAGTCAGCAATATATTTTCTCATTTGTGACTCATATGCAAAGTCAGAATGCATCTCTCGCTATCTCACTAAATACAAGATCTATGTTCTGCAGATTTAAAAACAAACATAACAATTTAAGAGTTCCCTTTTTCTGCAAGGAAACATTTCAGATCTATACAAACTCCTTGTTTTAATAATGATACTATAATCATACATTTATGACAACTATTGATGTACAACTGGGTGTCTCAGGACTCTTTTCCAAAGTGTCTACTGAACACCATGATTCTAATGATTCTACTGGTGATGTCTGCTAATAACTTGCCAAGGCAAAGCCACACAGAACATATTGTTGCAAATGTTTCAAGGTTGTCCCTAACAGCCGGCAAAAATCTCCTGCTACTTGAGTTGTTTGTACCGGCTATTTTATTAAAGTAAATAATATATTTTACAATGGCTTGTATCAGTGCCAGTCAGTTACATAACTGCCTTTTTGTGATAATTTCCATCCTGGCTCTTCGCTTACTCAGCACTAGTGGCAACTAAGAAAAATAGATTGTGATTCTAATAATCTTAGCCTTAAATGCATGTAACTCTTAAGTACTTACTGATTACTGCACAAATATGATTTTGCTGATTTTTGTAGATTTACTAACAAAATTAATTGAAAATTTGCAATGATACATTGTACTAAAATTACCACAAGTTTGAATTAAGGAAGAGCCAATTCTGGGTGACCAAAACTTCAAAATTTTCCAGGGGAGCATACCCCCAGACCCTGGCCCTTGAAATCCGTGTCTTCAGTGCTTGTTGATCACTAACACTACTTTTAGAAATTGTCACCTACTTCAAATGTTAGGGACAACCCTGATGTTTGTGTGTTGTTTTTCATTAATCTTTTTAAGTTTCATACATACACATATTTCTCAGCTTATGCTTTTAAAATTACATTTTAACCCAAATAAATAATGCTTATAGCACCATATAATTATACAAATCTACGAGTTAGGCTGTGGGTTTTACCCAGACTGTTCTTCAAACTAGCGTTAATACAAATTGATATGGAAATGGTCATAGAACCCTACACGTTGTAGAAATATAACAAAAAAAGGTCTGCCTTTTGGGCTTCAAGTTAGACATATTTAGGCAAATTTTTTTAAACATATTTAATTTTATCTATTAGTTCTAAACAAAACTGAAATGACAAACATATTACAAAATGTTTATTATTATGAATGCAGAATGCTGGTATACTGTCAACAAATCTAGTGAAAAGGATTAATGTAGAACCGTCATCATTTCTGAACTAAGAATCACAACAAACTCGTCTCATTGCACGTCTCATATGATATGTATACACTCGCTGTATAAATAAAAGTAATAACACAATCTTAGATACTGCGGAGTCAACTACTGTCGTTATTCTCAAGTTACACCGCCGTTTGTCACAAACTGACACAATCACAAGTATTCAGTTATTACAGATCTCAACCAGCACTCTTGATCCCTCCCCACCTCCAAACACGTGCTGGCAACTACAGATTGCTGCCGGCAAACACATCGTCCACGAACCAGCCTTTCACTTCGTGTATAACTTGCGTTCAAAACCTCAACAATCGTAGCCATTGATTTTCAACTCAAACAAGTTCTAACGCTGATTTACTGAATCTACCAAACTGAGTTGCTATTCGGCTGATCAGTGCGCTTTCACAGATCCCAAACAGAACAGATTCCAATTCAGTGACATACTTGAGTAATAGTAATACTAATACTAACTCGTCAATTTGTCCTTCGACGCCATTACCTCCGACATTAGAACGAATGGAAAGCTATAAATGTCAACGACATCCACATTACTCGAGTGACACTGTAAAAAACAATTATTCGTTGTGAAAAAAATTATGACAACATTATTTTCAAATATCTTGACAAGTTTTGTGTTCATAGAAAGCAAAAGATCTGTACTATCAAATCGTCCGGCAAAAGGTATAATCGCAAAATTCTTCCATCTTTAGGCTCTGATTCTTGCCAATTCGAACCCAAAGTAAGAATTCACGTTACAGCGGCAAAACTCTGAATGATACTGCCTTTCAATCTTGTCACATTTTCTAAATTTTCTTTCCTTAAACAAATATTTTCTGTCGCAGATCGAAGAGGTGGCAGGCTTCCACGCTTTAATATTAATCACGACCTATCGAATAATTAAACGTAGTAAAGAAATCGTATTTCTTGTCTTGTACAGCAATGTAATTCCTACTTGCCCTCACAAAAGACTACAACGATATATACCAAATATACAAAATACAAAGACACGAATCAAGTCATATTTACCGCCGAATTGCCAACGCTTTCGTCGTCCAAGTCATCTTCCTCGTCGTCCGACGAATCAGAGATGGATGGCGACCTTTCGTTCGCGAAAACCGCACTCGATTTGATCAAAGACTTTTGCTGTTGATGACTAGCCATAACCGAAAGCTTCAACATGAATTCGCAATAGAAACAAACTATCTATGTGGCATTTTGTTGTCACTGTTTCTCGTAAAGTGGCGAAATTGTGCCCCCTTCAAGGAAGTCAAGCGCCAACATTTCGGCCATTACGCTCACAAAGATGGCCTCGGGAAACCCCGGATATATGCTAATGAAGGCACTGAGCATGCGCACAGCGGGTTTTCGCACGAAGCCTCGATTTCGTGGCACTCGTGAGTTGCTCGACCATCTTCGTCTTCGATTGTGTGGCATGCAAATCTTGTCTGCGTCACGCATTTGAAGTCCAAACAATCACCGCTGAACCGGCGCTGAAAATCATTAATAAAGAAAAGAGAAAATGTACAGTCTATTATATTCATTATTGTCATGTCGAGGTTAGAAATCTAAAATGTACATTCGAGTTTCTACATATTTAAAGAGATCTATACTAGTCTAGACGGTTACTGAAACAAACTCGCGTCACGCCTGCTGAAATACCTCTTATTCCGTGTGTCAAAAACAAAAACAAAAAAGCCCGGAATCTTCGATTCTCACATGATACACGAGTACCGTACCCCAGGACAAGGTCCTGTATCCGGCGGTATCCCAGGAAACCAAAACGAAAACTGATATGTCATGATGTATGCATGACGACTGCTCGCTTTGAAATATGATTGGGAATATATTAGGTTATATAACTGAAAGGTAATCGAACAGAGCAAGAAGTGCGTGATTTCGTGACAACCGCGTTTTGTTTGTCACGTTATAAATTTGGCTTTTCGAATTTTTTTTTCTTTTTTGAAACTTTCAATCTTTTGAAAATAACCCAACTTCCTGCTCTTGCATGTTAGGTCAGTAAATTTAATTTGAAGCCTACATAGTATATCTGAGGGAAAGATGTTGATTCTTCGCATACAAACTGAAGTGAATGACAAACTAGAAGCGCTCTCTGTCGAACGAATTACATGACATGCAAAGATGTATGAAATAAACATTGAGTGTTTTTGTAAGGACGTCATAACGGCACTTTAAAGTCCATCGCCACGGTCATTACAAATAACTACTTGGAAAATTAAAAGACCGACAAACCAAAAGCATTAGCAAAATGTCACCGTTGTCACGTAAACGCTTGTTCTTATATAAGAAGGACCAGATATCAGTTTGGCCGAGGCTCATTGCTCTTCAAATTCAATATTTTGGGCATTTCAGCGTCAAACTGCTCTTAAATTGTTCTGATTTCTATAATTAATACGATTACTGTGGTTGTGTTCATTTCATTTTTTTTCAAACCTTGGTAACGACCTTGGCAAATGAAACCAAATTATGCGCGGAAAATAACATATAGTTATGGCGCCGACGAGTCTTGCCATGGTTCCAAGTCTTCCCAGTCTTAGATACATTGTTCTTAAAATTGTTCTCAAATTTTGGGAGATCTGAGTATCATTGTAAATGAACCATTGTTCATATAAAGTTGTTCTTGGCGTGTATAACAGCTCAGAACCAACGGAAACGTAAAGGTTGGACCCATACGAATTATTTCCGGTAGTCACGTCATACAGGTTATTGCTAATCACAGTTATGTAAGTTAATGGATATGTAATGCACAATTTATTATTGCATTTGTGTAATTAAATTAGAGTATTGCTTATTTCTTATGCTTCATTCTTCTCGTTCTTTGAAACCAAAAATGCCGGACTGAAAGGTAAGGAAAGGAATTCCGGAAATTCGTTGAAGATTTAGAATTGCTGCAATTTTTCATTCGATACAACTGGCTCGGCCGGAAGAATGCAATTGTTTAAAATATACACTAAAAAATGTACTTTATAAACATTGCATTTACAAGTATCCAAAGTACCATAATGCCATTTTATCTGAGCTTGAATCTTGAATTACTAACTTAGGAGGTTGTAAGTATTAAACGTGGACTCGGTGATCAATATGAACTGGGCACTTTTATCTTCACGCCTCAGGCTCAGAAAGCTAGTGCCTTTGGCGCTCGCTCGGCGCTCGATAAC
Source organism: Epizoanthus ramosus (assembly GCA_026413505.1). Taxonomy (NCBI): domain Eukaryota; kingdom Metazoa; phylum Cnidaria; class Anthozoa; order Zoantharia; family Epizoanthidae; genus Epizoanthus; species Epizoanthus ramosus. The sequence continues at coordinate 10,798 of JANVCJ010148698.1, forward strand.
TAAATCTCCAGCCAGCCTCTTCCACAAACTTGGCATCTATGTTACAACAGTGAGAGCGATAGGCAGAAATGATTAAACAATTGATTAAAACAAGTGAATCGTTTCACCAGTTGCAACAGGCTCTCAAGTCTGATCAGATGCCTAGTCTGCGCTCCCTAGTCTCTGAGCTCCCTAGTCTCTGAGCTCCCTAGTCTCTGAGCTCCCTAGTCTCTGAGCTCCCTAGTCTCTGCGCTCCCTAGGGCCTAGCTTTTCAGGCTCCCTTCGGCATTCAATAGAATGCATAGCCCCGGTCACCGTAGAAGTTTGCACCTTATTAAAAGCCCGGATCAAAGATACGGACACGTACTCCGTACTTTACATGAACCGAACCAGATTCAACGATTAACCGTATGAAAAGTTCGACTTCCGTGTTCCGCTGATTAAGATCGTTTCAAGCTTTTTACTCGCCTGGAGCAGGCCAATCGTCCCAGAGCCCACGTTCTTTTACGCTATGCGGCGAGGAACGAAGGGCTCTGGAATAAAGCACGAGCTGGCGCATGCGCAAACCGCCGCTTTACTGAGCTTATAGCAGCCCACACACAATCGATATTCCTTATAAGGTAGTCCGCAGATATATCGTCGACCGACTGCCTCGTGCTTTATCCCAGAGTCCTTCGTTCCTCGCCGCAGTCCTAAAAGAACGCGGGCTCTGGGATCGAGATTGGGAGCAGGCTAGGCGTGAAGCGGTGACGGCTGGAATCAGTGCCCGGCTCGAGATTTGGAATCAATAGGCGAACTTAGCTAATTTAGGTCGGCCTAAACTGTAATTTAGTTCGACTCATGTAAAGTATGGCGTTTGACCCGTGCCGGCTTCAGGTTAGGCGCACTTGTGTTATTACAGTGCGCCCAGCAGGGGGGAGGGAGGGGATTGGCTGGGCTGCTCTCCAGCATTATTGGTGGGGATATGTGCCGCTTGTTCATCAAAACCCTTACCCTGTCCAGAGAAAATGTTGGTTGTTTTTGATACCCTGTCCCGGGCTAACAACCGGGCAGAAATCCCTACCTTTCGCAGATCGACTAAATTGGTAAATACATAAAATCCCTGACCTTTTGTCTATTGATGTGATTGCTATATGTTATGATTTATTTGCTGTTCAATGCAGTATTATAACTAATGTTAGGTCGTATGATAGATACTCATATATTTCTGTACGTGTGTCTGTGTGTGTTTGCGATAGCGTTGCTTAATTCTTTTTGTAAAACCGACCAAATCATGTAAACTGTAAATTACTAGTGCAAAGTCTGGCTTCCTGATCCTTTAACCCTTTATGGTTATTACAGGAGGCCAGTACCCTTTTCACATGTTACTTTTTCTTTTCCTATTTCATTTGTAATTTAATTTTAAGGGTAAATAAAGAGTTGTTGTTGTTGTTGTTGTTGTTGTTGTTGTTTACCGTGTCCCAGACTAAACCAATAATGCCGGCCACTAAATTTATATGACCTGTTCGAGACTAAAAGATTTGAAAACCACCAGCGGCACCAACCCCGTATAAGTAATAGTGCGAATAGTGTGACGGTTAGAATTTAGATATCAGTGCTGGAAACCTGTTCGTGACGCTCTTCCGAAAAATAATAAACAATAAACGGTGACGGCTAGCACTGTACCCGTAAAATAGCAGTACTACGGACATTTTACTACGTTTGTCGCCACACGCACAGACAACAAACCAAAGAATCCATGGTCGCATTACGTCATGATATTTTTTGCACGTTTCTTGATCTCATTTGCAACGCATGCCGATCTCGCCCACCGTGATTCATGTAATGGAGAAAAATGTCCCATAACTACAAACTGAAAACCTTAACGTCGTTTGACGTAATGACGTAATTCGTTGTGTGCTACACGTATAGTTAAATTACGATTGTTGAAGTTGAATCGGTCGGTGAGGGGAAACAAAAAGCAATACAGCAAAACAATTTGATTTCAACCCGTCAAGCCAACAGCGGGTGCTAATGCAGCGAGGTTTGAGTTAATTGTGCCAGGTCTTGTTTTCTTTGTACAAACGTTTAGGTCATGTACTCGGACAATGACAAGAAGGGCTTGATACACAATATATACAAATACTATATAAGGGTAAGCGAATACTATAAGAGCAAAACCTGAATCCTAAATTGTCAAGTATATATTTATAAAATGAACAGCAATATCATTACAGGCGTTGTTGCACGGCCCCTTTAGTGAGTTGGCATTTGACTTTTGTAAATGTTTTGTCCTTGAATATTACAGGCATCGCTGAAGCAAACTAAATTTTAAACCTGTAACAAATTGTACAAGAGAAATTAGTCTTCTATATATTCGCAGTGACTGAACAGATGGGCAGCCAAGAGCTGCTACAATCTCAGACAAAACTCTTTGGGACACTTTATACGATGTTGGGACTCCAGACTCGATTAGTTCCAAACTACTTCTGGATACCCAGCACTCGTATAACTGTAATTTCAATTTTTTGATTAATCAAAATGTAAAATTAATGAGTGTAAATAAAATACGTTGTTGTTGTTGTTCCACGGGCTTTCCCCTCCACGCTTTACAATGTTGGACCGCAGTTCGCAACATTGCAGAGGGGGAACGGGGGTTGCATTGTCTGGGATTGTAGGTGCCCCTAGCTACTTACTGTTCAATAGATGTCCTGAAAAGCTGGAGACATGCAATTGATTCCAGGTATCTCTTAAACAGTTCACTTTTGAAGATTCAAGGACTGAGACTGAAAAAAGGTAGATCCGTTTCGGAACATAGTGAAAGGCTTTATTTATAGTATAACTATAAAACTGGGATGAAAGGACAAAGCTTCAACGGTTTCAAATAGCAAATATATCGGTGGAATAAACAGTTATTAATTATCCAAATTAATTTTTGAGAAGGACCCTCATATGACGGTTATTTCTAGAATAGAAACGGAACGAAAGTGTTCTTTCTTTTGCCGGCCAGAAATATCAGAAAATCCGGACAGAAGTCGCTCAGGATCTGGACTATAATCCCTATTTTACAGTATTTTGAGGTCACAATTACTCTACGGCGAAATTCGGTATTTTCGCTGGATTCGCCTCTCGTCAGCAAAACCGCTATAGCTTACAAGTCCTCCCCTACGTTGGCTTATCAATGAGGGTTAGGAAACACAAACGAACTACTTGGTATGCGGACAGTCTCAACTACACGTGTGAAAACATACTCGAAAATCGACGACTCCACCAAGCTTTAAAGTCAAGTAACGGCTTAGGAAGTATAAAAAAAGTTCAATTCCACCACTTCCCAAACTATGTACAGAATTTCCCTCATAAAATCAGATTTTGACTATTACGGCCCTTCTTGTTTAAGGCAAATGACAGAGCACAGCCAGCGGTAATACACCGCGTCCACATTGCGGTGAACCGCTAAAATTCATTAGTCCTTCTCCATGCCGCTTCCAAGTTGACGAGATAAGGTACTGGACTAGCTTTAAACTGTATGAAATTCGCTAGTCTGACGTATATGTAAATATTAATAAGCCATCCATCGTACACACGAATTCTGTATGTTAATCCTTCTCACAGCGCGGACTATCCACAAATAGTTGACCATATTCTACAAGTGATATTGGTTGGTCAGGCGATGTATTCTGTAGACTCAGCTGCAAAACAAAAGAGAAAGGATGTCATTCAAGGAATACCTTATTCCAATATACTTGGATATGTCATGCAGTTTCAGTATATAGCCTGGTTGTTGACAGTACATCGTACTATACTCAATAAAAACTCAAAAACATTTAATGACCTCATATGCAGTTTTAACATTTAAAAATGTTAAATTGAAGAATTGATTTCAAATATTTTCTCAAGAGGGGGCGTCTATTACTTCATGATATGAAAGCATTGGTTCCATTTTGCCAGATAGTAGGTGCAAATGCCATAGGCTTTAAACGGTAACGTAATCAACATTTTCAGTTCAGTTCAGTCAAACACAAGAAAGTTCATCAGACATTTCCCGCTCCTTTTACAGTTCACACAATGTTGCTCCAAATAGTCTAATTCGACAACAAACATAACCTTGCTAACCTCCCCTTCGAAGGGAACAGTTTCTGTTCGATCGGCAAATCGAGTCGATAAGAATTAACTATACTGCGCTTGTAAGTGCGCCTTACCTTAACCTCAACCAGACGTTTATTTCTTTAATTTCTCAGGGTCATCGAGGGAGTGTTTATTCGAGAAAATATGGATTAGGGTGCGTTTCATTTTACCTGGTATTAGTTAACGGCACTTCAATTCTTCCTTGGCGCTCTGACTGATTATGGGG
>JANVCJ010148809.1:0-15097 GCA_026413505.1 Epizoanthus ramosus
GTAATAGGGCTACCTAGCAGCCCTTGGGGGAGAGGTAATAGGGCTGCCTAGCATCCCTTGGGGGGAGGTGTAATAAGGCTACGATACCTAGCAGCCCTTGGGGGAGAGGTAATAGGGCTACCTAACATCCCTTGAGGAGGTTTAATAGGGCTACCTAGCAGCCCTTGGGGAGAAGTAATAGGGCTACCTAGCAGCGCTTGGGGGGAGGGTAGAAGTGTAACAGGGCTGCCTAGCCCCCTAGCTGCCCTGGCGGAGGCGTCATAGGGCTACCAGGCAGCCATTGGTTGGCATTACAGAAGTTCAGACTTACTTTTGCCACTAAAATAAGCAACTTGTTAAAATAAGCTTTTTAAATATAACAGATAACCATATATCCCAACCGCTGGTGCTACAAATGATCCCTAATATAGAAAGGCGTAACAAGATCAGCGCACTCCCTTTCCTCCGATCCGCTCTTCCCAGCCGTGTAGCAATACCCAGAATTGCCAAGTACAGCTCGGACAAGCTTCCTTCACACCTCTTCCTCTTCCTTTTCCTCTTCCTCTTCTGGTGTCCTGAGTGCGCCGGGCTCTAATCCAACTAAACAAAATAGTCCTTTTGGTCGTAATAAACAGGAAATTTTGAGGTGCTAGGTGACGCTTGGGATTAGACTTGCTTTTTTAAAAACATACCAGTCAGAATTAATTAATCAGTTAATTAATTAATTAATTAATTAATTAATTAAAATAGAGAGAGACCAACACTCTATATTATGTTTTGCGAATTCAAAAATAAAAGGAACTTATCAAACCAGGTAATAAAACAGATACCCATCGCTCGTCCAATTCAATCAATATTTCAGATATTTACGAATTTAGTTGCAATACGGTTTTATGACTTACAATCAATTATTCGAAGTAGTTGGCTTACTTCTTTCAGTCTTTGTTTGTATTGCTTTGCTGAATTCTTCCTAAAAGTAAAACCGAGGATTGTAAGAATTTTGTTGAATGGAATTCAGTCCGTTATTCTATCTTGGTAAACGGGCATACATCGCAACACACGAACAGAAATTATATTTTAAAAACCACATTGTCCACACGTGTTTCCTGCTAGTCCTGCTAGCGAATCTGATGTAAATGGTCTTTATGAAACTTTAGTACTGAAAAAGCGACCTTCGCCCTAATTCTGATTGGAGGTGAACGGCCACGCGTGTCTTCCGAACTATTACGCACGACCTTGGCAGCTAAATCCCGCAAAGCCGATAACGCTGTCATCGTCCGTCGATAATTGAAGTCAAAAGGTTAATTTAAGCAACTGATAAACAAATGAACAGAGATACCAAAGTCTTATCACCGATTTCCAGAGAGAGATAACAATACATTCAGCAATTCAATTTGGCTGTCTAACAACTCAAACAAGCCGTGAAAGATTCTCGTAATTTGCTTCTTTCAGATGTAATCAGATATTTGTTCAGATCTGCGTTCGCTCTACAGAGTCCAAGGTAACACGGCCATTTTGTTCGTAGTAATTTTTACAAAAGTAGTACTCCGTTACGCTTCAGCACACATGCATGTACTACATGTATTAAATATGTTTGTGTTAAAGGTTTGTTTAACTCCGCTTTGTGTAATTTGCAGTACTATGTTTTAACTGTGAGAACCGATCTGCAATGTAATCGCGCTCCAAATTCCAATAACTTGTCAGGCAAAGCCTGTACTGAATACACAGCAAAAAGCCGATACAACTGAACTACAGTACAGACGCTAATTTTCCTCCCCAGCGAGAAATTTATCACAAAATTAAATGCAAAGCCGACACTGAAGAAAGAATCAGTTCGATTTTATTTTTGTCTTGTCCTGTCTAAATTTTAAAAAATTGGTTTGGAAGCCGCCAGTTACACGCCCCCTCGGTTAAGGTCTCTGGTTATAAGTTCTCGCGGCCAGGAGTCTCCAGTAAAAACCCTGACAAGGTTCGATGGTGTTTTAAAATACACCATCTTCAACTGCACTTTGCGCTTTTTTCAAATTTTGTTCCCGAGGGAGGTTTTTTGGTGACTGTTTCATATTAAAATTCGACTTGTGGAGGCCTGAAGAAATACTTACGAACTTGTTCAAGTTTTTAAGCAGGATTCTACCATGTTGTGTTGGGTGTTACTCACCCCAATCATCACGTGTTTCGTGTGATGCATTTCTAATCGTGTGCCACTGCTACAAAAACACTGATCCATAAAAAAGTGAAATGACTCCAGTTTAGGTTTTGTTTTCATTTGCTCTAGAGTTTCCTGTTCAGACCGTAAAACACTCTTCGGCATTTGTCAGATGCTTCTAATAGGAGCTAGTCTCTGGTTTCAATGGCTTAGCTTGTTCGGCTGCTTTCTGATCTAATGTCGATTTTCTTTCTCATTACAGGATCACAAGTGAATAACGTCAGACGTGTAGAGATGATTTCGTTCATCTTCATCGTTCTTGGTTTTCTGTGCGCTATTGTAACCGGTGCAGGTAAGAGTGTTTTATATATACCGTAACTTTAAGGAAAGAAACTCGTTCAAATAGATTGAGTTTTTATTGAGTATTGATGGTTGCGACATTTTAATACTACAAAAGCTGTATATGCAGTGGCTGCTAAACAAGATAACTGCTGCAGTACCGATTACGGGACTTTGAAGAAGAGATATTTGAATATTTAACACTGTTATTTTGGCAACTAAATAAATCTAAAATCAACAAAGGTTGCGGCAATGAAGAAAAAGTATCATTTCAAGAATCCTTCTTTACCGTAATTATCTGAGTTTGTGGTTTCATCTGTGGATATCGCAATGAAATAGTATTCCAGCAGATCTCTAGTTATTTTGCGGTTGGTGCACGACCATTTTAATTGCTGCTGCTAGTGGGATAGGGATGGAAAAATGATTTCCTTGCAAATTATGCGTTACTCAACTGTTCCGCAACTTTCTTTTCTTTTGTAGCATCCAAATTAAATTTTAATGGTGCCGGTTTTCATCTTGTATTTGTTTTTTTAAATTCTCCCACTTCCACCCCACAATATCAAATTAACTACGTACCAATTACCTCCATCCGATTAGCTTTATAAGAACATTCCCGCTGTGAGCGTGGCAAAAGAAAAGGAGCGGAGGGGGGAGGGATCATAACGAAAGACCTGCTCTCTGCTGTTCTGGGATTGCCCCCGAGGTCTCTATGGATGATTCCCATGCTGAAGGTTCAATAGAGATTTTCACTTCTCGAGAGTTCGGCAGACGTGATTGCAGGCGATTATAGTGAGTTGCATTCCCTCAGGCAGCACGCCCTGGGATTATAAACACAGACTCGTTTACAGGTCATTTCCTCTTCAGCTCAGATCTTTACAACTGGAGCTCAGATGTATTTATATAAATCCCCTGATACTGTTTCAGCTGCGCCGCATAACAGAGTTTAATTCCTCCGCTGGCGTTTCTATGCAAACACATTATTGTTGTTACCTGGTTTTATTTTTATATACGTCTATGATTTGTCAAGTGTCAAAGTTGTACAAAATTGGATGAACATTTTAGCAGCTTTCAAATTTAAGCCACGTCTTTCCCAGATGCAGGTAGGTCGTACCTGCCGAGATAAGTCAGACCCAGTCAGTTCCATGCGATGGCCTACTGCACGAGTATACATCAGTGATACATCAGGATTAGAAATTGTCTGCTTTGTCGAACTCAATTCAAAGTTAAACTCGGCATCGGCCCGCAACGAGAATGCTAAAATAAATATAATTTCTTGTACTATGTGGCTGAGGTTCGTGAGCTCTTGGTCTTGCTCACACACCTATAACTCTAGTTAAGTGGACGGTTTGTATTTCATTGAATAGGGGGGGGGGGGAGAGGATAGATCCTTTTACCCTTACCCTCAATCCCATCTTTGAATGCAGCTATACGCACATTTGGTAATGAGACTACATTATTCGAACTTATGATCCAGTTGAAAAACTCTTTGTGTAGTAGCACAAGTAGCTGTCCGGGAGTATATAATGTGCTTATATTACTAGTAAGGAAAATGTTGTTTTTTGTTGTGTCTGAGAGGATTAAACATCACTAATAACGTGACGATATTTCGAGATCACTCTTGACAAGCTTCAATTAAGAACATGTCAGTATAGGCTAGAATCATTGCCCATTGAAAGACTGGTGGGACTTCGAAGAACAATGTGTCTAGTCTTTCTCTCGTTATGTCACAGAAGTCACAAGGCTGTTTTAATTAGCGTATGAGTAATATAAAACACTGGTATAATGTTTATTAGCCATTCTTGCAGAATACACTGAATTACAATTACTATCCTAAAATCTATTAATATATGAGTATGTTAATTTCACAAATTCCAATATCTTGTGTTTATTTTAAACCCTCAATGTCAGTAGATCCTTCATTTTTGCTATTGTATAAATATATATAAAGATATACTCCTAATCCAAGTACAAATTTTGGTTCACTCTCATTGGCTAAAACAGGTCACATGGCATACATTCACAGGGCAAGAACTTCAAATCGGAAAGTCAGGAAAATATCGGAAGCCCGTTTAGAAAAATGTTTGAAATATTGAGATACTTTCCTGCAGTCTTCATTACGTACATGGCATAGTCAATCAACCAATTGAGCGTACTAAAAATATGGTTGTACATTTAACCACAATACCTTGTGAACCTAACACAACGAATAGGCACATAGAAAGCCATATATTTTGGAAAAAATCATCCCTGTACTAAAAACGTTGTGAATGCTATTTGAAGCTTTGAGGACTTTTCAGTGCATTTTATGAGTTTTTCGTGCGCTAGGAATTATGGGTAAATGTACCAGTCGCCATCTGTTTTGGTATGGTCGATTACTGACGTCATTTAGGTATGTGCTTGTAATGCAGTAATGATTATTGAATAATAAGCATATTCCGTTATTTGATGAAAGCAGGCTAATAGAGAGTCCAGATAATTATTACTGAAACCCGTGCGTTTTAACACAATATCTCTGTATGTTCTGTCTTTGTGTCAGATAAAGCCACGGTTACGGTCAGGGAGAAGCAGAATACAACGTTGCCCTGTAATGTCCCATCAGGAAAAGTTTCTATGGTGATCTGGAACAAAGGAACAAAGAAAATATACCAAAACTGGAACGGTATGGTGTACAAGTACGGCAATCGAAAACAGTTTTACACTCTGACTGGACAAGCGTCTCTTTTGCTGTACGCAACAGATCGGCACGATCATGGGGACTACAGTTGCATTCTTATCTTAAATGATTCCAAGCAACTGAAACAGGATATATCCCTTATTGTTGAAGGTCAGTCCTGTAACTTGACAATTTGGATTAAATACATTGCAGTTACCTTTGACAATGTAGTATATACAATAGGTGTTTAAAATTAGGCAAATGTCCAAAATTTGTTATATGATTTTATGTAGCCTGGTAAATCGGCCGCCTCACGTCATGAAAGCCCGTGGCGAAGCCGAATTTGTTTTCTCTCTCGGGAAAACCAAAATCAGTTTCGCGGCGCATTTTCTCGCCGTGAGGCGACCCAATTATTGGGCCATGTTACTTGCGAATAATGACAGCCGCCCGTGTAACTTGGCATTAATACTTAACGTCCTCACTATGGGTGAGGACGTTATCGGTGTGATCGCCAGTGATTGTTTTAGGTTAGTTAGCTATCTTCAAGCAGTAAATATTTTTTTTCTCCTCAGCTGCTCCGATCATTCAAAGCCCAAGTCCATCAAATCAAGTAATAAACTCCACCAACAACTTGGTACTTCAGTGTCCATTCACAGGCTACCCAGAACCTTCAGTGTCGTGGCGCAAGGTCGGAGGGCGACTTCCGAAAGACAGAAAACAAACCGATACCAATGGTAAACTCACCATTCGTGACGTCACAAGAGGTGACGGTGGTCTCTACGTTTGTACAGTAACAAACGCATTGGGTTACGACTCCAGGAACTTCAGTGTGTTGGTTCAAGGTTAGTAAATATTCCATTTCTACCTGACAAAGTTAGTTTTTTCCTCTTAATTATCAGCCTTTTCCTTTGTAGCAGTTTCCTGGGATTTTCAGGTTGGATGTCAGAGATCTAACCGATTCAGCCAACCTGGCTCACACAATTCGCATTCGTAGTCCCTTTGCCGTTGTACGTGTCATTTCCTCATCCTCATCTTTATCCCCATTCTCATCTTGGCCCGGGTTGCTCGAAAGTCGGTTAACCCAAGGTTAAGCCAAATTTTAAATTCAATTTCTTCATCTAGGAATACGTAATCCGGTGCCTTTAAAGTATTATTGAAATATTCCTCAGAAACACAATTACATAAACCCGACATGAAAGCGCGAATCAGTCAATAAGGAAGTAAACCCAATCGTGAGTTACCATCTTAACCATTGGTTAACGTCAACCGACTTTCGAGTGATCTTCATCTTCATCCCCATCCCCATCCTCATCCTCATCCTCATCCCCATCCTCATCCCCATCCTCATCCTCATCCTCATCCTCATCCTCATCCTCATCCTCATCCTCATCCTTATCCTCATCCTCATCCTCATCCTCATCCTCATCCTCATCCTCATCCTCATCCTCATCCTTATCCTCATCCTAATATTTTTCTTCATCCACAGCCTCATCTTCGTCTTCACCGTCGTCTTCATCTTCGTTTCTGTCTTTGTTTTCATCTTCATCCATTATTTTTGAATAGCAATAAAAGAATATTTCTTTAAAATGCATATATCGAGGCCTGACTCGATTATCTATCTTTATTCTTCTCACTATCATTTTCAGTTTCAGCTTCATCTTTGTCTTCACCTTCAGTTCGTTTTCTATTCCAATTCCAATTCCCATTTTTATTCCCTTTCCCATTCCCATTCAGTCCCATTCCCATCCTCATTCTCTTGTATCTACTCTATCAAATATTAGAACCTGCAGAAATCATCGGCAAAAGAAAGTTTCATGTAAATGTGGGCAACAAAGCAAAATTAAACTGCACATCGAAAGGCTACCCAAACCCACACTTCAGATGGACATGGAAGGATGGTGCAAACCTCACGAAAACACTGGAAGGTGGCGAGGAAGAAGAACGTTACAAAGTGGTAACGCGATACACAAACGTCAGTAGCGAAAGTGTACTGGAGATTGATCATATTACCAGAGGCGACTGGAAAACATACACGTGTACGGCCAGCAACACATGGGGGAGTGATAGCGCGGTCCTTAAGCTTAGTGGATACAGTAAGTTGGAATATATTTAACAATTATTCTACAAATTCGGGTCGTACATGAGATGACAAGGCGTGCAGTATGATCTTCTTCTTCTTCTTCTCTTCTTCCTTTTTAATCCATCTCCGTCTCTCGAGACGATTCGTATGGATAGTGCAAAGTGCTGGTGCGATTTTAAAATATTACATCTTTACATGACGTGCTAGTGAATAAAACAAAATTTACAACTTATTAAATTAAATACAATACAGAAAGGCACGGGAGTTCAATTTAGTCAGTATGGATATGAGCCCAAAGTTTGTTCTTAAATTGTTCGATAGTAGGGGCTCTTATGATGGCGTCCGGTAATTGGTTCCAGTCCCTGACAATATTGGCCAATTGAAGCTTCCTTACTCATGCGAAATTACTTGTATAAGAAGCTCATATATCTTCATCAAGAATCTTGCATATGATGTCATAAGTAGTTATCACTAGTATCTTCTTCTCACTGAGTGTCGTATAATACTTCGGCCATTTCAGTCCCATAGTCAGCAGGGGGAATCCTAGGACATGCCGCCCAGAACAATTTGACATTTGAATCTCTGAGATACCATTTGCTGCGTTCTTGTAACTGAAAGTTAGCTTGAAAATAGTACGTGCAACGTCTATGCTATCATCTTGACTGTACCATTAGTTACATACAAGTTAATATTTTAACACTTGCTATGGATGGCTGAGTGCGAAACAGACTTTCATTTGCATGCATTTTGAATTCTCTACTAAGAGAACATGCTGGGCTGATAGAGGAACTGATCGTCAGAGAGAGTCCATTGCCATTATCCACTGACTGTGTGTAATCCAATGCAAATAGGGTTGCTGCATTTACTAGTATTACAAAGTAAATAATATCACTGTTACGCAGGCACAGAAGAAATGAAAGAAAGCTTAGGAAGATCCTTAACTCTTCACAACAACATGTGTAAGTTAGAATGCTTATCTTCGTTGCCTCTTTCCAGCTAAGCCAGAGCCTCCAAGCATCACCTCCGTTACAACCAAGTCCAGCCGAGCGATAGTGAAGTGGCAGTTCGGTGATGATGGTGGACTTCCTTTAACATCACTGACACTGGAATATAGAGTGAGCACAGATACGAAATGGCAGTCACTTCAGCTCACCCCTGCAGACAGAACCCAGTACACAATCACAGAGCTGGAACCTGACAATAATTACCAATTCCGTATCCTTGCAGAGAATAGACTTGGAAAAAGCGACCCGAGCGTGGCTTACATTTCTCAAACGAGTACTGGTAGGTGCTTTAGCATATGAAGGAAATGTTATGTTTCCTTTGTAACTGGATTCAGAAATTATGTACAGAGTTGGAACAAGATTCTAGACAGATTCCATGACAGGAAAGGGGAGGGAAAAGGAAGAGAGAGGACAAATGAAATGCTCACTCAAACTTTTAACCCCTGTCTCTTATTACATCACATATTTCTTAGCGTTTCTAACCAGTTAGCAGGTTAATAAAAACCCACAACGCAGCAAATCATTTTGCCTCCCTTGAAAGTTCAATGTGTTCAGTGTTGCTACTTGTTTCCTAAAACTAAAATGCGTCAAAAATATTTCCACAAAACATTTTGGTGTTGAAAAACTTCAGCTCGCTCAGTTGTTAGATAAAACAGATTGTAGGCTCCAGGTGTGTTGGAAGACCAGGCTCAGTCTATACGCTCTCTCAGCTCGCTCAGTTGTTAGATAAAACAGAGTGCAGGCTCCAGGTGTGTTGGAACACCAGGCTCAGTCTATACGCTCTCTCATATCTACAGAGTCGTTAGTGCTCACCGGTGACAATGGTGTCATCAACACTCCCATGACCGCCTTGATTGGCGGTATCGCTGGAGGCTTCTTGGCTCTACTCATCATGATCGCGGCTGTGTTTTGTGCCGTGAGAAGAATACAGAAAAACTCAGCAGCGGCTAATACTCCTCCTAACAGTCGACCAACAAGTGGAAATGACCATCCGTTAGAGCTCTCTGTGGTAGGTTTACCGTTCGCTGCTAGACCTGTTTCCTGAAGCTACGGTAATTTAGTATTACCTTATTTGATATTACCTTATTTGGAATCACCTTATTTGGTATCACCGCATTAGGTCTCATATTATTTGTATTACCTAATTTGGTATTAGCTTATTTGATATTACCTTATTTAATATTACCTTATTTGGAATCACCTTATTTGGTGTCACCGCATTAGGTCTCATATTATTTGTATCACCTAATTTGGTATTAGCTTATTTGATATTACCTTATTTGGTATCACAACATTAGGTACCTCCTTATTTGTTATCACTTTATTTACTATCTCTCAGTTGGAACCTATGCCTTTACGGCGAAAAGCATAAAACATCAACTTCTAGTTGATCAATCCCATCATTTGACTTTAATTAAAATTCTTTCAAGTGTAATACTCTTTCCCAACATTGTTTAATGAAATGTTATCACACATAGGAGAACTTTTCAAAGTGTATCGTAAACCCTTCGTTGTGGATAAAGAGAGCGATAAAGCCTAAAGGACGGCTAGTCAAAACATAATTCTGTAAAAACAAAATTCATTCAAGGATACCAGCGCTACATGTAGTAGTAACATCAATGTTTTCTGATCCGAAACAGTTGAACCCAAACTCGCCACAACATCCCCTCCTGAGCACTCAGCTGTCAAATGACAGTGCATATGGGTCGGGAGGGTGCGTAGGGAGCCCAGGAAGTAACAGCAGATGGGAGTTCCCAAGGGAACGTCTGAAGCTCGGACCAGTCCTGGGATCTGGAGCCTTTGGAGTGGTGATGAAGGCACAGGCGGAAGGAATCAAGGGTTGTGTCGGATCACTTCCGGTGGCCGTCAAAATTGTCAAAGGTTAGTTACTGAGAGATGGTCTATAAACTTACAACGAAAGCAGACTGGTAGATATCTTTATATGAAAATAGTACTGAGCGAGACGATTGCGTTAAACGTTAGCGCTTGGATTAACATGGATTGGTTAATCCATTCCGTTTTCTCAGCAGAATCGGATAGCGACACTGCCAAGAAAGATTTACTAGCTGAGTTGGAGTTACTGAAGTTGATCGAGCCACACCCAAATGTGATTGGACTACTGGGCTGCTGTACACGGTCAGGTACGGGTCTTTGATATATAGGCAGATACGGGCAATAACTCCAATTCTTGTCTGGTCAAGCAAAGTCTTTGATATGCGGTAAGGTTCGGGCAATCCCTCGGAGGGACTCCATATGCGATGTCACGAAGATACTAATCGTGCATTTTTAATGTTAACGTTACAGGGTTGTGTACCGCTTAGGGTGTTCAAGTCAAAACTGAGCACTTGTAGTCAATAAGGATATACCTTTTAAGAATACAATATTACAATATATTTTTTTATTTGTCGAAGACTCTCTTGTTTTTGTTTTAGAATGCTACCTCCTAAGGGTAAAAATTCGCTTGAGCCACGTCTTAATGGATATCTTGCAGATATAAATTTCAAAATTTCTGCCGAGTACCCTCGGCTCCGTCTCTGATATGGGAGTGATACTTTACTAATTAGATGGAAGACTAGTATAACTTTAACTTAACTTTATTAAATTTATATTGCGCAGATTCTATATAAAATATTCAAGTGCGCATTACAATAATGTATAAATAAGCTAATAAAATATTAAAAATTACAATGATATCTGTAATAACATCCTGTCGCAACTTGTAATAATTGTCTTCTGAAGTCAGTAATACTGTAGAAATTGCGTTTTATAACAATGTCAACTTGGAAGTGAATGAGAAAAAAAGAGAAAGGTAGATATTCAGGTTTTAACATTGTACTTATACTCAATTCGTGGGATAAACCATAAAATCGTTTGACGCCGTCTATGTTTCAAATCTAAAGATTATAAACGACGGGAAAACGTACAAATTTATTAGCTTATACCTTTTAATGTACAGTAGCATAGCAAATTCTGATTGTAAGATGGCGACCATTTGATGATTTGATCATTGCTGTCGCAATTTGTAACAACACCCTGTCACAATTTGTAATAATTTCCTGCTGAAGTCAGTAATACTGCAGACTTGGAAGTGTATGAGAAAAAAGAGAAGGGTATTGATATTCAGGTTTTAAAGGAATCCTGAAGTGAAAGCCACTTTGTGGGCAAAATGAAAGAACTTGTTATACTCAATTACCTTCTGAAATTTTTGGGGTTCAAAACGGTCGCACAAACAAGAACGAAGCGAAAACGTTTCCTCTTTTTTCCACTTCGACAGTCATGGGTCCGCCATCTTGGATTATGACGTCAGTGAGTTGCCGTTCCAGGCCACAGACGGTCAATAATCAAAACAAAAATGAGGAGAGGGGCCTGGAAACGGCAGAGCACTGACATCATAATCCAAGATTGCGGGCCCGTGACTGTTCAAGCACAGGCTACCCACGCTTGTAATGCGACTTTGCAGCTAATATAGTGTATAAATATAGTTATAAGAGAATGTATGGAGATAATAAATCCATCATCTAAAAGTGGGTGTAAATTGCTGTCTTTAGTGAAATACACTTGACCTACTTGTGTCTTGTGTGTTGTGTCCTGTGCCGATTTCTACGCCATTCCGTGCTCGTTTTGTTGTGTTATTAAAAATATAGTTGCTCTCAGTAAGAAAGAATTAAAGGCAGCCCACTCGATCGCTGGTACACTCCACAAATCGCTCTCCACCCATAAATAAGAGTCCTCAATAACAATAAAATCGCCAGTTCCATAAAGCCAAGTAAATTTCCTTCCACGTATCTGTTCTTCGGCAGTCGCAAGACACGTGAAGACCGAGAAAATTCGAGTTAAGTTCAGCATATGGCCTTCCTGGTATGTGTGTTTTGTAGCCCGCGCCTACGACCGTTGGTCGAAGCAAAATATCGATTTCATCCTCCATTCTCGGATTGGTTCATGCGAAATAGGTCACGCGCCAACAACCGACCCTCCACTGGAGGAAAGGAACATTTTTGTCACATTCAAGTACTCAAGGGTAAGTTTCTGACACATCAATATTTACACCCGGCAGGGAAATTTCGCATGTTGTTCCGTGTGCACAACAAGACAAGTTCTCCAAAATATCCGGTGTGTTTCGTTCTTTGCTTCTCGGAAAGTATCCCTGATTTTCAGATTTTCATCAAATCTACTCGGAACTGATCTAAGCTGAAGGAATTCCCCACCAAAACAAGCTCCTTGCCGCCAAATGTGTTCATATTCTCATTCCCAGCGAGGCTGTAGTGGTGCAAGGAATTCACAAGTTCTAGAATTCTTGAACTCGACATGCTTGTTTCGTTCCATACAATAACATCCACGTCCCATATCTTTCTGATTAAACTTTCCGTAGCCATAGAACGCTCAAGAACCAGTTTCGCTGGCGTATCTGCTGTCCCAAGTCCATAAAACGAATGAACAGTTGACGCCACGCTACTACCATAGACTGACTGTGCATGCAATCCCGCTAGAACACACTACGATGCTTCTGCCTGTTCGGCGTTCAGGGCCATTTCAACGAATTCTGTGGCCAGATATCATCCATGAGAATATTCGCACGATCCCGATCCGTCAGAAATCTGAAACTTGACGAATGCACCGATCAGAAACTACATTTTCAATATAATGGATGATTCACTCCATTCTAAAAACAAATATATATTTCTGTACTGATCTTTCTACGTATTGAGCGAAACGAACTGGAAATCGGGGATTACCTTTCCAAGAAGCAAAGATCACCAATGGATATTACAGTTTGCCAGTACTCCTCATTTTGCGCATAATAACTCTTGTATTTTTTTGCTCTTTCATTTTACATTTGAGTGCAAATGAAAATTTGTTGTTGTTCTTGTTCTTTTCTTGCTTTTGTTGTTACTTTGTTCCATAACATACCCTACCGGGGGAGGGGTCACTCTTCAATATGCTTACAGATAAAGATTTCATCTTTGATATGCATATAGATTACACCTAATCCGTTTCGAAGATTATAATAATGTGCCAATTAATTATTGTTGCCATGGCAACAGTCAATGTAAACTGATTCAAAATCGGAAAAATAATTAAAAACACACATAGTGTAAGTATAAAATTAACAAGTATTGATGTTGCTGGAAAACAACATGTGCTGTTGGGTTTTTTTCTGCTGTTTCACTGGCTTTCGTTTTACTGGTGATATAGTAATTCAGAGCTACTCCCTGAAAGATAATTATGCTCCTCGACCTCTCATAAAGAGCTATGATCTACGAATCTGTGTTCGACTCCCATTAAAAACATAGTAAACAGTTACGCTTACTGCGAATGAACGCTACAAACATATTCAATGCGTTTTAGACAAATGTTCTTCAGTGTTTTTCTCTTCTTAAATGAAGATTAAAGTCGGAAAATGTTGCGGAAAGAACAAATCTATTAAAGCCGCTTTTCCGCTTTTCCAGGCAGACCATTCGCACAGTTCGTGGCGACGTAAATATTTATTGCTACCTGTAAACGCCCGCCAAATAGGCCTATATGGTGGGCATTTACAGGTATCTGGGAAATAATCGCCCCAAAACCGTATCAAATGACTCGAGACAACGCTAATGATGGAAGATAAGGGAACTTTTTTATCTGGCTTTCAATATTTTGTGTTTTGGTGATCACAGAGTTCAAACTGTAGATTTTATGAGGCATATTTCCTGATCATTTGGATAAACCAGAGAACGACAAATGGCCGAGATAAAAAGAAAACATTGCGTCGCCACTAACTGTGCGAATGGTATGCATGTGCTATAATGTTTACTCCCGCTCGAGAGTCTACAAGATAATTATTAGCAACAAACGCGGACCGTTTCGACCGTTTCAAGACATATATTTGCTTGCACTTTTTGCGCATTCAGAACATCACGTGTGCTTTCGGTACTCGAACTTGGACGACTTACCACAACAGCTCAAGCTGAGACGGTTTCAAGTAAAAACCCTGTCCCCAAAAGCTTTCATGCAAACTTTGCAGCTTTTCGATGGATTATGCATGGCAGCCGTTAAATTCCGATAGAACAGCTAGAATTCTCTCCGTTGGAGTCGTGATTCGCTTTGTTACATCGTCCCCTGGAAAACAATTTTTAAAAACTTGCTTGAATGTTGCCAATGACGTCAATTCGCAAGGGGATGCACGTCTCAGGTGAAAATAAATAGCAATGCCCAGGGGGCATAGATGGTAAAACCCGAAAATGCTAAGACTAAACCATTTTTTACCAAAACACATAATTGTGGCTTATATAACATGTTGGAGTAATGTAGCGCTTATAACCTCCGAAATAAACAAGATATAAGTGAAATCGAGAATCTTTAGTTTGTCACGTGACATGTAACATCATCACAGGACACATATGACAGTGGCACATAAAACAGTAGCAAATGTTTGGTCAACTAAACTCTCTGAAATGCATGAAAAAGATTGTAAATTTGTGTATAAAATATTTGAAAAGTTTATTACAAATTGCGACAATGTGGAATTACCAATTACGACAGTTCACATTATTACAAATTGCAACAGGTATTGCAAATTTCGACAGTCGTTATTGCAAATTGCGGCGTTATTACAAATTGCGACAGTAGTACCG
This sequence comes from Epizoanthus ramosus, assembly GCA_026413505.1. Taxonomy (NCBI): domain Eukaryota; kingdom Metazoa; phylum Cnidaria; class Anthozoa; order Zoantharia; family Epizoanthidae; genus Epizoanthus; species Epizoanthus ramosus. The sequence continues at coordinate 14,813 of JANVCJ010148809.1, forward strand.
TGTCTCAAAAGAGCAGCGTATCTGATATGTGATGCTGATCTAACCATATCTGCGCTCATATCTGATTTGACTGATGACTTTTCACTTCAAGACACAGCAACCACTTGCTATGAATATAGATTTTGACTTTATCTAACTTGCTTTGCGCGCCTTATTATATTTGATTTGACGTGGAGTTGCTTTCTTATCTTGCACTGCTGTTTGGACGGAGACACCTGTCGTTTCTACCACAAACTGTAAGTCTATGATTCGAAACTTCTAAAGTACAACAAAAACCTCAGCCAC
>JANVCJ010148920.1:0-15097 GCA_026413505.1 Epizoanthus ramosus
GCCTCGTGTTCCTCTTATACTTCTCTCGTGCTCTACAACTTCCGGCGTGTTTATATCACAGTTTATAGACACTCGCATCCGTTTTATATTGCTAAATGCACGCTAGCAAACAAACCGGCACAGCTTCCCGTTAAAGTACATGTATAGTCACGCGCTTTGCTATTTGCACCGAGAAAGGAAAAACGGTAATTTAACATCTCCAAAAATAATATAAAATATATTAAGAACACATTTTAAGATCACTTGAGACAGAATATACATGTATAGGGCCATCTAGCCTCAACTTCAGCCCAGACAATAGACAGTCCGTGTACGAAAAGTGTTTTGGTTTTTCAAAACATTTTCATCGCAAAAATGGCGTCCAGCCATATTGACAGAAAACGGTAATGGAAACTTGGTGATTTTCCGTCAGTACGAAGTGAGGAAATCCTGGGTGGTTTTGTGTTGACTTTGCTGCCTGTTGGGTACAATGCGTTACCTGCCATAAAACTCCCAAAATGGACTGTCCTTCTTTCGGCAAACAACTTTTGAAAACTATCAAACTTTGCACTTCAAATAGACAATAACGTTTTTTAATATTTTGGTATACTTAACGGATATAAAGTAAAAACAAATCCAGCTGCTAAAATGGTGTATTAGACGGAATTACATCAAAGATTTGTAAACTTATACTGTGATATTTGCAGCACAGTTTGAACGCTCGAAAACCTGTCGTCTTGTTTTGTTTTCCCTTTGTCGTCTTTTGTTTTCCCATTGTGTTGAATAGTTATTCCCACGTGCTTTGTCCTTGAACTGTCACCTTTGATGCGGCTCAACATGCTTTCGTATTGTCTGGCTTATTCGCTGACTAGTATTTCTACGTGTAAGACTTTAAAGTTTATTATGTTACTGACATTTTGTAGCCAGAGTATTTGAAATATCTTGCATACATTTCAAATGTATTTTCACATTCTTAATAGACCACTGTATTGACATTTTTGCCGGCCGTTTTGGTATTTTAATCATAATAAAATTAAACGAATAGGGCATGGTTTGGTTTGGTTTGGTTTGGTTTAGCTTTCTTTAAGTTCTCTGAAATGTCTATGATCGTAAACAACACTTGGTTTTGACTTTTGTCACTAGTTTTAAAACAAATTTGTTTTAACTGTTACGGTTTACAGCAACCTACTCATTTTATCGTTTGAGTTCCCGTTTACAACTGCTCAAACACTGCGATACTGTTGTAATTGTGATTCAAAATGATATATTGCTTTCTATTTTGACTTTTCTAATGTCTTTTTTATAGCTTCAGCGTCATCCTTTGCAGAGGAAACAAAACTGAAGGTGAGTTTACAGTCCCTGACTCCTGAGTGACATTTCAGCGGGCTCTTTGACAACGTTATATCTCGGACCTTAAATTTCTATCACGACACGTCGCGTTGCCTGACGACTTGATGTCATATTGCTAAAAATACGCAAAATATATTCTGTGTGTTTGAGAAACGATACAATTGTGAGCACAGTGTTTTTATTGTGAAAAAGAAGCGAATTTCGGCTCTTGTGGCGTCTATTATCTTGGCTTTCAATATCTTTGCTCAATTTCTCTTTGGCAAAGAAATAGTATTGTTTCGTATTGTGTGCAGACGATGCGTTTCCATTAACCTGTTCCAGTCACGACAAGAGAAGATATCAAATGCCTTAAGAGGTGTTTACTGTTGCTAGGAAAAATTCTAACACCGTGTTTTAATTAGTTTTTAGCGTTGGTGAGTCGCCTCAAGGAAGAGAAATTGAAACAGCTCGAGACCTGATCGGACAAAATATCAACCACTTAAGAAACAGTCTCAGTTGAAGGACGTGTATACTGTATGGTCGCGAAGAAGTTTGTGTTACGACTAATACAAGGTGCAAAAACTCATCCATTGAGTGATTTCTCGGTAATAGCATATGCTTACTTAAACAAAGCAAAAGACAGAAGATATATGCTTATATTATCCTCATAACTGCTTCTTTATGAGCTTTATTAAAAGTTTGTTGTAGAAGTTGTATGGTTTCTAGGCCATTCGCCAGCAGAAGCCTCCAAATATTTAGCCATTGTCGGTGTTAGGTCATCAGACTTTAATTGCTTTAGAAGCTAATATATACTGCCAATATTGACAACTGAATGTTCTATTCCAGTTTTTGCTGGTGTTTTTCTGAAACGATCAAGACATCCCTTTCAGTTTTCGTCCGCCAAACATGTGCTTTCGCAGGTACCATTTTGCAAGACAAAAATATGCATTCAGTCAGAAATATATTACTTGATCACTTCCGCTACTAATAGCACACGCAAAATACTGTTAAAGATTAAAGGAAAGCTTTTAAGTTGTGTTTAAACCAAACTCCGATTTTAAAAATATAAGAGAAACAGGCCCTGTCATAATTGTTTCAGTATATTTTTGTAAATTCGTGTTCTTACTATCTTGCGATGTATGTCAGCCAGTTTCTTTTATCTTTGATCGATCCCCGCGTTGAGCTTTGTTTAAGATATGAGCTGGCTGGCTATTAGAGAAATCCCCCGCTATCTTTGGAAGATCTTGACAGGGTATAGCTTTGAAAGAAACGGTTAATACTCAAAGCACCCCCGGTACTCTTAAAGTGGAATAAAAATTACTCGATCAGCATGAAACCCACCGCAACGTTCAAATTTTAACTTTTAATTAACTTTTAAATGGTTAGATTTTATTGCACACATATTTCTTTTGATTTCGCGCAGCCGTTTAATATTTGTGGTTTATTGCACGACCGAAATATACTGGCACTCAAACAAAGTTCATACCCTTAAATCCTGATAATTGAACGTTTATTGATTTATTTTACTAAGTTGCTATATATATTATTTGTGTTAAAACTTTAATTTTATTGTCGCCGACTTTTCTTGTGCACGATGATTTCTACTGATGTGACATCTACTAAATCATTCGTAGCTCATAATTGAATTACAATTGATGTGGCCCGATATATTTAGGAGACGAAGGTGATCTATCAAGTAATTGGTAGATCCTTTCTTGTTGGCAGCCTCACTAAGTTGTATTGTTTTAGTGTCAGTGTCAAATTCAGTTAGAAAGCAAGCGATATAAATATTGGCAAATTGCGGATGAAAAAGAACACTAAGTCTAAGATTTCACGATAACTTCAAAATTTGAGAAAAGAAATGAAAGCAAAATATAAATTAAAATTGTGAAAAGACATTTGACTTTTGGCTTTTCTTGATTATCAGTCTGTTTGCGAATTATCAAGCGGTTACAAACGAATGTCTTGTCCAGGTATTTCAGCTAGCAATGGAAACGCGAGGCAGGTAGAATGAGAACCAGAGACAGACAGAGAGACATTTAGACAGAGTAAAAGAATCAAAGACTGATAGAAACAGTGAGACAGAGGCAGAGGCAGTAAGAAAAAAAGTCAGCGGATTAGTAGACAGACAGACAGTAAGTCGGACAGACAGACAGATAGATAGATAGATAGATAGAATAGATCCACATGCAGAGACAGGTCAATGGGGAGGCGCAGGGAGGAGGTGGTGTATTTTTTTTTAATGTGTTCGTGACACTCAATGTTGCCCCTACAATATATATCATGAAACACGTTTGATGTTCGACGTAAATGACTGCTAAGGACTACATAAAAGCAACGTGTAATGTTCTTTTGAATGCACCGCTACATTAGTCTGTGCTTTCAAAATAATCCTAAATTAAAGAAGGCTAACTTTTGAGAGCTACATCTGAGAACCATACCTTCATTCAATAGCTTTTTAAACTGTAGAATAAATATACGTGGCAACAGGAAACGACAAACCTTTGGAACTGAAGAACTAGTATTACTCCAGAGAGATTGAATTGAGAAATCAATTGCTTCACACGAATCCAAACGTGTCGCAGAAAATTAGCGAATTCAGGCGAATACAAATAAATAGACTGAATAGGACAGGAGCTACTATATGTCCGTGTGCACTGATCAGTATCCGTTTATTCATCTCTGGAAGGTGTATTTTTTCACTTAGAGCGAGAAAGAAAAGTAGTGTTAATAGATTTAGTCAATAATAAAAGAAGCTTCTATAATGTTTGTGTTCTTAGGTTTAATATACTGATATATTTTACAATAAGAATTATTGTTAATCCCACGTTACAAAGGCTTGACAACATATCCCCTTTAACAAATATTCGAAGTCATTAAGTGTATCTGCTTCTGATGCAGTTTGATCTTTATTGTTTTCAAATTATATGTTTCTCTTTCAAATTAGACTTTCGAATTGACAAAAGCCGTTTTATTCCTCCAAACTTGTCTGACATATAGTTTATTTTATTTATCTCTACACGTGATGCCCGTCAATTTATCAACCTTACTTATATCTAAAGCCATGTTCGAACTACAATAAGTCTATTTGATTGGCTTACGACGGCTAACATCGTGGCCATTATAATACAGTTCACGTATCGATCATTCGCCGCAGCGGTGTAAATTTACATTAAGTTTATCCAGTGTCACCTCTGTGTGGTTTACTCTGCAGTGTCCTTTTCGCTCAAACATGCCTATTGCATTATTGGCCAGTGTCTTTTGCACGGTGTGTTTTTTAGTTTTCAACTCTACACTCTGTGTTCGTTCTGAATTCGTGCCGGAGAGTGTGCCTACGAACGTCGACCTTACGATAAAATCTCCGACCGCACACTTTACAGGGGAAAGGTTTTATTCCCGTATGCCTTCTCATGTGTGTGAGCATATTCGAAGATTGACTAAACACTTTACCACAATGCTTGCACTTAAAAGGCTTCACGCCCGTATGCATTAGAGTGTGTTTTTTCATGTCAGATTTGCGAAGAAATTTCTTGCCGCAGTAGTTGCACGCGTAGGGTTTGTGGTCTGAGTGGATAAGTTTGTGCGTAGACAAGCTCGAGGGCCTTTTAAACTCCTTGCCACACTCCTGACACTTGTAAATCTTCGCCTTAACTTTTGTAGTGTTACTAAGTTCTCCTTTTGAGCACATCACCTCGCTCAAAGCAACCGCAGCCTCGTATGGCTGCGGTGCTTTCCCATCAATCAGCCCGAAATGTGGGGCTCTTTGAAGGACGGGTTTTGTAGCATGATAAAACTCGGGATGTGTTGTACTCAGTGGATTTGGTGGTGGGACTTGGAAGTTGTATGGTGATGGAATATTGTGGCAGAAATAAAAACTTGGTAGAGATCTGATTGGGATTGGCGGTAATGCTGGTAATCCGGATGGAGGGAAAGATTGCGGACAGTGAAAGGCAGATCGGGCGGTAAATGGCTCCGCGATCGGTGTTCTGAGCCACGGGTAGAAAGGTGGCGCGGGAACATCGCCTCTTCCCGCGTGGCACTTGAAGCTTGAAAGCAATTGCTGCGGTTGTTCCTTCTTGTTCGTTGAGTCGTCTCTTTCGTTTGACGGTTGATGTTCTTTCCTCACGTAAGGCACAAACGCTCGTTTTTCCTCAGTTTTGATAAGAGGGGGTTCTGCAACAGAATAAAGAATATTTCATTTAGAAATGCCCTGGTTTAAGACTTCAGTCATACAATTTTAGTGACTCAGTGTACGACGATAAATATGTCATTTTCGCCTACGTGCATTTCCGGCACGCAGAGATTTCCAATTTCTTTCAAGACTATTAAAAAAAGACTAAATTGCACGAATTATACACGAGATTTCAGAATTTTGAGCATTCTCAAAATACACGTTTCCAAAATTAAATGCAGGAAATGAAATGTATTCAAATTGAGATGATATAGCGAAGCCTTTTACTAAGACATTCCTTTCATAATTCAGTAATACACAAGGCGCCGAGAAACCACGTATATGTGCAGTGTGCTAAACTTTTATCCTTCATTATTTTTCTATAAAGGCTGCTAAAGTTTTCGTAAGAAATTTGTGTAGAGATGAATATAAAGAAACCCATGTGATTGCGAACGCTGTCACTCGGCTGCGCATTTGTGTGTTTCCGCGAAGAAATATATTTAGCTGTTTTGGTAAGTACCCCTGTATGCTAAAATTAACTGACTCCAAACATCGTGGCGCAAACAGCATGAAAACATTACGAACTTTCAACTGATTTGAAATTACATTTTAAACTTGACTATTCGTTGTAAAATCAGATTTATTGAAGGATTACTGTTTCTAATCCCAGTCGAAGACAAGACTCGTAATTTTTCAGCAAGAAGGCAGTTCGACCACATTGTTTAAACCGGATCTGAGGTTCTCTCTAAGCAAGTAATGTGTCAGCAAATATTAATCTTAGCACAAAACCAGTAACATATGTTGACATTATATATAGACTATACAGAATAACTCGTGGTTAGGCAATAGCGAGCCTATAATCACAAATCTGATTTTGTCGATAATTCGAAACCACAGCGAGATAGAATAATTGAACAAGTTGAATATTCTGCAAGTGTTGTAGCTAATTTAAGATTCAGCTTTTTCCCAGCCGTGAAGAATATTATCTTAGTCAATGCGTAGTTCTTATAACTTGTTAGTATGATCGACTTTGTAAGGTTTAAGATTTCATACGTTTTCTGAAAGCAGGCAATAGAAATCTGAACCACTTTTAACAGCACCGAGTTCTTGTGTTGCAAGATTTTTCCGCTCACGTCATTGCGCAAATCCATTTAAAATTGTCAGTAAAGACTCGTTGCAGTGTCATGCACATACGAGATGGCGATAAGACAAGAACAGGAGATGAAAATCAAGTTAGGATTTCCCCTTTGTTGTTCGTTTTCCCTCGGGATGGGACTTTTTATAGAATTTGTATCTTCTTTTTTTCTAAAGAAAATACCCAACAACAAGTCTTTTACCCAAGAGTAATCAGACGTTGTTTTTAAACCTATACCTGCTATGCGATTTGCGACTAGTAATGGTAATACAAACTTGAACTTGCCTTGAGGATTTATTCTTTTTCATTCTGATAATATTCTTTCTTCAGCTAACGATCTCTGAAAATAGTTCCCGCGTATCGTTTTGACATTTTAACACCTCAACTCAACGCAAAAGCAAAAGTCGCGTATGCCTTTCTATATTTAATTCGTTCGTTGAAATTGTCTTAACAATTCAAAATTTTGGATTTCATACCTTTCACCTCTTGTACTTGTCTGGACAATGTTTCTTCGCCTGTGGAAGAACTTGTCTGCTTGGAACGGATGAGGAACGCGCGAGGCATCTTATCTCTCTCCTGTGTCGGTCAGGCAAACACAAGCACAGAAGATAGAAAGCTGTTCTTTTAAGTCCTTGCTAAATATGTAAATGAGATTTAATTAGTTGTCAATAAGTGGCTCTCCCTTTTCAAGTCGTAAGGGTCTCGAAGGCATGTGTTTTGAAATCACACGCGCATTGTCTTTACCCCTGAGATGTAACACTTATTTATATAAACAGTATTTAAATCACATCCATAGACTTAAAATAGCCGTCAAAATTTTATCACATTTATAATTTCGGATACAACTCGGATCTTCATGAACAAACGGTTTAGTATCTATATTATGTGGAAATTTAATTTTGTCATTTACATTGTTGGCATAGTATCTACTTTCTTATATTACTTATAAATGTGTGAATACAAACGTTTGGTAAACAGATGGGCTTCCTAAACAAAGAGGTGTTTAAACATAATTTCCGAAATGTCTTATTTGGCTAATTTTTCTCCAAGTTGTTATTACTATATAGTATCAGATTATTTTCCTGATTATTACATTTGAAGATTATAGAATTTAATGGGATGTTTGCGGTACACAGGGCTTTGGATTGATTTCAGCATTTGGCATAAAATTTACCGCTAATTAAATAAGATAGAATGCTTCTTTGTGGAGAAAAAGACAAAATGCTTTATTCTGTGTTCAAATTGAATCAGGGCTTAAAAAAGCAGCTAGGAAAATTGTTTAATGAACTGCGTTGAAATGTAAGTGATATCTGTTTCTGAGTTAAAACCAAGAAAACACAGTCATCAATTATGCTGTTGATCGAGATCGGCTTCCCGGCTGAATCAAAATCTGATCTTGACATTGTAGTCAAAGCTCAAATTGAAATTTGATGCGTCAGAAGAGTCTTTCTTACGCATGCGTAGTGGCGTTCACAGCAGGTGGTTTGTAGACGAACCCGGCACTACAAACAAATAAAACGCGAAGACAAGCGCAAACAATAAAATGTTTTGTGTCGGCAAAAACAATCTTGAAAAATCACACACCTTCACAATCAAGAATGTTTTCTCAGTATCCGTCTAAGACAAGGCGTAGACTTTTCCCTTAAAGATTCGCCATGAGATTTCGTCGGCGCGGCGAATCTCGCAGGAATTTCAAACTGAGTTGAACTTGCTTAAAAGTCGACTAACGCCTCTTGTCTATTGTCATTGTGAAGTGAACTTTTGCAAGAGTGCTAATATTTCGCCATGCACAATAATGTTTTGATTAAATCTCCGTTTAGCCTCTTTAATACAAATTGTGTCATTTTAGTATGAAAAAGTAAGACTGTTTATCCTATTCTAAAAACTTTATCTATCTTTAGATATCCTGAGGTATTTAGCGGTGTTCGGTGTCGTGTCAGTACCGCTACGCGGCACGATCGTCGCTCATTTCTGTAGCAACAACACAAGACGACAGGTTAAAATTTGGCCCAAATGACAATTAAATTAGCAATTTCAGTTTTGGTCGCTCAGTGCATTGCAAGGGAGAACTCTGGTTTATTGTGGCATGTTTGTACGCTAATAAAATATTACTTGCTCTTCATAGAATTTTATCAACAATTTTAATAACAATATTGTCGGGTTGATTAAAACCGGCCTTAAACATTTGAATCTCTTCAGAGAGGTTTTAGATTAAAGTATCAGCTTTTAATTATATGATCGACTTGCTCTTTGCGAAGCTTCTATTAAATGAACGGAGTTTGCATTGTTTGTTTCTAATAGTAGGCTTATGCTTCTAGGTGATGGCGCATAAAGGCATTTTAGCAAGTGATCAAACATTTACTTTTCAGAAGCAATTGTGAAACTTCGTTTATTGATTTTGTATCTAAACATTTTGTTCAGACCAGTATCTTAATCGCAACTGATACGAAATTCAACTAATAAATTGTTATCTTTGCAAATTTATTACCATTGTTTGGGTTAACACGTTATGTTACCTATCAAAGCGTTTCGAAGCATACTTGTAAGGTCCCAGTGCACTCAATCTCGTAGCTATGCCAAACTTACGAATATAAAACAATTATGTCTTGCTAATCTGTTTCCATAGTATTTGGCAATAAATTATGTTGCCTAATTGTATGCAACGTGCTTTAATTGTTATCTAATGACCTTTTTTATTTAAATTTGTTCGAAACCTTTTAACATTGCCAATATATTGTTTGCTTGTAATCTCATGTCTACCAACTTTCTTCGTCTCAGTAAAAGCCTGTCAAAGACGGCCGATTATATGCGTTAATTTCTCATCTCCCACGTAGTCTGTGGCTAGAGTTGTGGCCATAGACTGACATAATCTCGATGTGTCTTCTGTGGACCGCGTTCCCGTGTTACTCAGTAATTGCCTATCATTACTCAAACATTTTCGCTTTGTGTAGCAAAGCAAAGCAAGGGTGCTCAAGTGTTTATGTATCAACTGATTACAGTTTGTGTGATTATAAATAAAGCAACGAATTTGGAGGTTTCAAAAAGGGCACCGAAAGTCGACAATGCGTCCTTCATACAGAGCCACTGTGAAAGCGCAGTCCGGCATCTTGCTATTGAGCAATGGAGTCCCATGCACCAGATTTTATTTTGCGCTCACGTAAACCACTGGCAGCGTGAGGACATTAATTCTTTGCTCTTGAGTTAGAACTTTAAAGATTAAAATCTAAGCTGCAACAAACATTCTGAATTCATTTGTGTAAAATAATGAGAGACGACACGGTTTTAATTTCCGATATAAACACCACAATACTGTCCCAGATAAGTAAAACCTTACGATAACTGTTTTGGCATAAGCTGCATTCGTTTGGCTTGCGGAGTTAATAATATTGTTCGTAGCAGGTCTGTAGGAGGAGATTCGCGAGAACCCTGCATCCACCTTCCCTACCCCTCCCACCTCCCCCACTGAGATTCTAAGACCAGGAAGAGTTAGCAAACTTTGGACTCGTGGGAATTGACTTCAGATTTTCAAAATGAAAAGCGCTGCGTTAGAAATCGAGAAATCCTTGTTACCAATAATTTTATACAACTTTGTCACATAAACAACAAGCAAAAATAGTATGATAATGGGCTCGGAATCCAAAAGTCATTATAGAGCGGGGCCTATAGATTTTCAAATTTTCATGAGGAAGTATACCCGCCTGATATAAACTCGCACAGTCGGCGCTCGATATTTCAGTCTAAATATGCAACACAGCAGTGAATGCAATAGACAAACTCCACAAGCAAACTCAAACTGGAATTGAGAAATAGTCGGACTTTAGTGCTTTAATTTTGGTCTAAATAGATCAAAACTAAAAGAAAACCGGAAGAAAATTGCTTAATTACGCGTCTACATTGAGTTATAGTAAATGCGGACAGAAAACAAAATCCTTATACTTTGAGGGATAACAATTGCTCCATTAGTTTGTAATGACAAAACAATGCCTACAACTGCTACAGACATCGTTTTACTGAGATGTTTTGAACAACACGTGGAAATCACTTGCAGTTTGAAGAAATCCCCGTTGGTGGTCTCAGTCGGGTACTTGAGATTTTAAGAGATTTTAAAACCAGCGTTCGGTATTCTAGAATATTTTTCATCTTGGAAAGCGTTGTGATCTTTTATCTCACGATAACAAAACTGTCGGCTCATTAAAACAGTTGCGCATATAAATGAGAACGAAAGTTGAACGCAAAGCTTTTTTCTGTTCTTTGTCGAGTCAGAAGTTTAGACAAAACAAGGTAATCTGACCCTAAACACTTTTTGTCTTCAAGGCCTTTGAGGCCTTGACGCAATGGCTCACTTCAATGCAGCGGTTTGTCTTTCGTAATGTCCCTCCCTGATGGCAGTATTCACAAAAGGGCGGTTTTCAATTGAAAATGCTCAAATTCGTTATCAACTGTGATCACATTTATGTTGAAATGTGATCTATTATATGAGAGAAATGATTCTAGCTTCTTCGATGAACTGGGGCTTGAGGAAATCCGCTGGCCACTTGTATCAACTCACGATCCTACAACGACAAGTGCGTTAGTAAATAGTTTCAATATATTTCACATAACTTTCTATAAAAGAATAATAATAGAGAAGGAAGACAATGTTCTTCGTATGCATAGATGAGAAATGCCTTTGAAATCGTTCACAATGATGTCGCCCATTTGAATAGCTTATCACCTGTTGTGGATGGAAAGACAACTCCCCCGTTTAACACTCTCAGTGAAGTTTTATCCCACATTTTGTATACCATGTTTTTACTCTTTTCTTCTTTGTATAGTAAACAACATATTTCTACAGATTAACTACGTCTGTTCAGACGATTTTGTCTTTGAAAAAGCTACAACGCCAAAAGTCTAGAAAGCATCAAGGCTGTAAAAAGATACATAAATATGTGCTAAAGAATTATGTTTGAGCTCAAGTTAGGAGTAGTTTTAAATTTCACTTTTATCCTCTTTTCTTGGCTATTTCAAATGCTGTTTGATTCATTTTCTGCAGTGAAATAGCTACTAAGAGTTTTCTGGCAATGTTCGGCAGTACTGAAAGATACATATTCAACGAAACAGACGTTTTCTCAGAACGATGCCAGTAGTTATATTTAGATATGTAAACACGTGTGTACGCCAGACCAGATAGGATAGTACTAAGACATGCCAGCAAGCAAGCACAGATGGCCCCCGGGTTTAACAGTCGACTGACTATTGTATGACTGTACGGGTTGACAGTCTGCCAGCGCATGTTGTTGCCATTGATTACAACTGCCGGTTCATACTTTATTTCCTCGGCCCAGCAAATTCTACGACCGCATACATCATAAATGTATTTTCGCTTTGATCTTTGGGACTTAATTTCTGTCAGCATAATTCACTTTGCATACTTCTATAACATGCATTATCAACTAGAGACATAAGCCTCATGACTGCAGAGAGTTGCTGGTAAAATCCTGGTTTATGAAGAAGATCTCACATTCACCTTTATACTCCGCCGAGACATGTATGATTGTACGTCGAACTGTATCGTGCAAATCCCAGCCATGAAGATTTGTTAGTTAAACCACCATTTATTAGTTAACGTATCATTCGAAACTGTGCTCAACTTAGCGACAATGTAGATTACGAGGAAGGTTTCTTTGTTTGTCTTTCTAATCACGAAGAAAAGAAAAACTGTAAGACCTCTTGAGCCAGTGTCTAGAAATTAGGCAAGAAAAAAAACATTCTCATGCGCGCGTCCGATTGCTCCGTGCATGCAGCGTCCACTCGGCGAAGATTGCTTCACTGATCCCCTTATATGGCATACAAGCGTATTCACTTTTCTCGAGTGCTCAAAACCGGATAATACAGTACGACCCAGTAATCTTCCCATAAACCCAATAAAAAAACAAGATACCGATATATATGAGTCTGACGAGGACCCTTGGGGTCGAAAGATCTATCTTGAATTTTGAATTGCTTGAATCGTGAACTTTTAAACTTTTGGCAAACGTTTGGTAGTGGAACGCTACAAACCCGTTTGTAAATATAAATATGTAGAATACAATTGCAACGATATATACTAATAATAATTAATATAAGTAACTTTAATATTTTAACCCGTGTTTCCCGATGCATCCATTGATCGGATGGCCCTTTTAAGTGGATTGAAGTAAATAACAGTAATGTATTTCGCGTTAGCCTGTGCAACAGTTGTTTTAAAAATTATCCCATAAATGCACCGATCTTTGACTAACCTATGATCAAAGGTTTTTCATTTAAATAAGGTGTTTCTTTTCAATATTGTTTTGTTATAAAGCACGTACAAGATTATGTTTACAATCAGACAGAAGTTTATGTATATGAGTACAGCTGTGATCAGTGGCACCCGCGGAGATGATCATTTAAAATCAACTGCTCATTTCGTTCCCATCTGTATACACGCTTTGTTTAAAAGAGCAACTTTATAAGAATTGAAAAACGAAGCTCAGTTAGCCGAAAATTGAAGAACAATTTAAGAACAATGTAACCTGAGGCTGGGAAGACTCGGAGCCATGACAAGACTCGGAGCCATAACAAGACTCGGAGCCATGACAATGTTTCAAGACAAAATATTGAGATTCATTATATACTTAATGCGAGTCAGCAATAAAACACAAAATTTTTATTGCTTTCGCAACATTTATTTCCATACATTAAAGGGGCTATGTCACGGCTATTTCAGGCCATTTTTGCGATGTACGAAATTCTCCACAAATCAAAGGAAATACAAAAATAGCAGGTTACTGTGGTAGAAAAACACAAGAGAGATGATGGTAAGTCGTAAAGGAACGTGGATGGTTAAAATTGGGGAAGATTAAAACGGATTACAAACTCTCAATTTAATTTCGGTCCAGGCTAGACATTTTAAAAATACATTAAATCCATTCTCTGTAAAAAATTGTGTTTCTTGTGTTTAGAAACTTTCGGTGTTTACATAATATACCCATTCAACCACTTCTTCAGGTCATCCTGTTCAGCTTACAACTTGTGTTTCATGACTGTGAAAGCTTTGTTCCTGACATGACTTGGGAGCATGCGCATTACCGTGACATAGAACTCCACAACGAATGTTTTGTTTAATTAAATGTACAGTATTGAATTTCGGGTTGCGTTCATTTCAGGGATTTGAGGCTGAAATGCCTAAATTATTAATAACAATGAGCCTCGGCCAAAATATCTGGTCCCGGTTGTTCAAAGAGTGAATAGCGCTATCCAGTGGATAAATCCTTATCCAGCGGATAAGTGTTAACTATTTATCCTATTTTACCCACTGGATAAGGATTTATCTGCGTTAAACACTATTTTTTAAATATTTTTTTTGACTAAACATTTCCGGAACCTGGTTCTTTTATTAAGAAAACCGTGAAGGTGATCACTGAGTTATCCGGTGAAATCGTGCTTGCAACAGAATTAGGATAAGAGTGGGATGGAAAGCCGGGAAACACAAATTTCAACACCTTGCCCAGTCCAAGAAGGAGTACGATTTCTAGCACCTACACCAGCAAATACCCAGTTTCCATTCGATTTCTTATATTCTCTATATTATGGTGCATGGCTAGCTGTAAACAAACGTGTCTACATGTGACAAAGATATCCATTTGTCTTACAGTTAAGTTTTATTTTGGAACTCAGCATTATTCGGCGTTCTGATTGATGGATTGTCATTAAATTCTTTTATCGTGGGGGGCCAGTACATGTACTATTTTCATAGTAGAAACATTTCTTTCAATGTACAAGTGATGGCCCGATTAGGAACTCCAGCTAATCTATAGATATCAACTTTCCATCGTTACTATCTTTCATGCCTCTTTAGAATGTAGGATCTCGAAGTTCTTGTGCCAAATTGTATATCGATGTCTATTGATGGGTATTGGCATGGGTATTCGTGAGTATTGATAGGAAGACAATAGAAAAAAACTGCTACGTGACCAACTGGAATAACCTGTAATACTAAAGAGTCAGCAATTACCGTCTTTTTATCTTTTGGTGTTCAATCGTTGCCAAATTCACAGATAATATGTTATTTGTCTTGTATTTATTCTATCCCAAAGATAAAAAAGAGCACCTGAAGCCAAACAGGTCTTGTTCCATTTATATCCTATCTGTTTGGACAAAGGCCATGACAAAGGCCATGAGCCATGAGATTATTTCATCGAACAAATTGTTTATTAGTTTTTGGTATTTTGTGATATTTTATAGAAACGAGCTGATGCAAATTTTCACTGAATAGTTTATTTGGCCTTTGATACAGTTAAAGGAGCTTGTCATAATAATGCGCATGCTCTCAAGTCATGCGAGGAACAAAGCCTTCACAGTCATGAAACACAAGTTGTAAGCTCAACAGGATGGCAAGAAATGGTTAAATGGTTATATATTGTGAAAACCGAAAGTGTCTAAATACAAGAAACACGATTTTGACAGCGAATGGATTTAACTTA
>JANVCJ010149031.1:0-15093 GCA_026413505.1 Epizoanthus ramosus
TTCCAGGTAACAGTACGTGCACTGAAGGGTCTTTGCAGTTCTGATATAGAAACACCAGAATCCAAAGACCAATATGTGGAGCCAATCTCATTCTGACTAAACAAGGACTGTGTGAAGTTATACTCAGTTCACATTAAATGACAAATGTGCAGTGGATCACTGAAAACAATTAATCCGCAAGTAAAAGAAAATAATCATCATACTACTATTAATAACAGTAATAATATAAAAAAGTAAATTAGTTACTATTAATAATTGGGTGTGCGTAGGCCATTGTTAATATTTATCAGATAATATAATCCATAATCGAGTTTCCCACATGTATCAAAAGATACGAAAGTTAAAATATCAAGTTAAGTCTTTCTGTAATTCTACGACTCGTGCACGTATATTTGTTTTCTTCTTATCGTTACATATTAACTACGTTTTCAAAATTGAAATTAAATATTTTTGCAAGAGTGCGAGTTTTCAATTTCAACCATTTATAAAGAAATCTAGAACGACTTATCAACATTTTTTCAACACAATCTGGTCAATAAAACCCCTGAAAATGACTATGAAAATATCGCAAAAATTCAGCATATTTTTTCGTGTAAATCCTCTATTTTGCAAGAAGGTATCAAAGTTGTTATTATTACTCTTCGCCTTGACCGTGCTCCCTACGAGATAGTTGAGTTGTTCATTATTATATAGGAGGGTTCCCACAGTCATGGAAAGTCATAGAGGTTTTAAAATCATGTCTTTCCCAGGCCAGGAAGAGTCACATAATTTAGAAAAATGGCTCAAAATCAGTTGTCACAAAAAATAAAACCTGGCTAAAAAACCCAGGGATAGATGCTTTTTCTATGGTTGCCCACAGCTACTGTGTGGTTTTCACGAGGGTTTTTGGCAGCACTTATTACTTTTTGCACTTTTGTAAGTCATGGAAAATGATATAAGGTCATGGAACAGTCACCGAATTTCATTCCCAAGGTTCAGTGGGAACCCTTGCTATTTGAATATACTTATAGTAGATCGTGCAAAGTTGGGTGTAGCAATCAACCCCTTTAGGAAGGTTGATTAGTGTCACTTGCCGTGTAGGAAAAACATACATTTTAACTGAATACAATGATGAGGCATAGCCAGAATTCAGACAAGGGAGAAAAATGACTCCTAAAATTTGCGCTGGAAGTACCATTTTCAACATCGTCTGGGCGAGCAGGACCCTAGTTCCTCTAAAAGCTCATTGATTAGTTTCAGAAAATATCCACACTCCCACCACGGAAGGAATTTTTTTAGGACCCCCCTCCCCTCTCCTCAGGAATTTCTGTTTCGGCGTACTTGGGAAGATCGCAGTAATTTCCACTATCCCATTGCCTACCCCCACCCCCTGGAAATTTCTGATAATTGTTTTTTCCTTTATTCTCTTTATTTCTAACAAAGAATGTGATGGCTAACTATATCGGTCATGTTAACATCCATATCTTCGAGCATACCGTGCAATGTTCTTTATTGTATGGGGAACAAGATAAAGAACTTGAAATAGGCAAGTAATGGCGTAAAAAATATATCCACACCCCCACCACGGAAGGAATTGGGAATTCCTGGGGGGAGGAAGGGGGGATTCTTAGGGCTAGGAAATTCCTGGGGGGAAGAGGGATCTGAGGACTAGAAAATTCCAGGGAGGATGGGTTGCCGGGGTGTCAGAATCCCTAAACAGCACAGAAACAAGAGTGCTTTCTTCCTTTTTGGGCGATGTCTAACATAGAAATTCGTGATCTCACCAGAAGTTGGTCTTATCTCAGTCTCTCACAAAGGAAATAAACCGTTACTTTCTTTATGACGTGCGTTGATCAGAACACAGCTACAAACACCTCCTAAAATGAATTTATGTTCTCTTCATGGCAAGAATGTCTCATTCATTCGCTACGCTCATGCGATCACTCGTGAGATTTTGTTCTTGTCACTCGAAGAAAAACTCCATATCTTCTCGCTACCGTGCAATATCCTCTATATATCTTTCGATACTCCAATTCCCATCTACTTGGAACACAGGGTTTAATCGAGCAAGAACGGTACATTTAAAAGCGTTCAAGCAATTTTAGTGTGAGTACTAAATCTACGGCCTTCTCTAACGGCTCTTGCATCGAACTTGAGAAATTTTCTTGTACATAAATACAAGTCGGTATTACAAATGCAAGCAAAGCACACGTGCGAGCCCTTCTTTCAAAACGTTTATACAACATTCCTTATTTCTTGCAATTATTATAGCGAGCTTTCAACCAGAGAAACAAATTAAAACGTTTGACTTACCCTTCTGCTTGCTTGCTTCCCTGATTACATGAATTCTTGTTTTACTCTGTGAACTCTTTGAAACTGATTTTATATGCATGAGAA
Organism: Epizoanthus ramosus; assembly: GCA_026413505.1. Lineage (NCBI taxonomy): Eukaryota > Metazoa > Cnidaria > Anthozoa > Zoantharia > Epizoanthidae > Epizoanthus > Epizoanthus ramosus. The sequence goes on from JANVCJ010149031.1 coordinate 2,377, forward strand.
AAATGTCTGGAATTTTGCACGAATGTTGAATAGTTTTGTTTTAAAATAATCCGAATATCCACTTTAGAGATTCTAATTGGGAGAGTTGCACTGTCTGGTTTCATGTGACAGATTTATGTCATCATTGCTGTAAGTTGATTGGATCGGCTCTACATAACAATTAAAGATATGCTCTCATTCCAAAATGAGATATATAAAAACAAACAATAACTTTACCCAGACGGTGAGAAAAAAAAAGAAACGTTGCGGGCGCTATGAAAATTCGATTGATTGAGCATACATACGATGCGAGGACGAACAATCGAACAGCTTGAGGTTTTGAAGAAGATTCGGTACCTCTCAAGATCAATAAACAATCGAGTAAGATACATGTATGATCTGTGCACGACCAGTAGCGTGCACTAGTGCAAGTACTCAGTTCGTAACTTCTGATTTTAAAAATAACCGCTGCTTTAGTATCTGTATAATATCAAATTATATCTTATCTATGTAACTGCTTTCACTGTGAAGCGCCTCTGGACATCTTGGAAGAGACGCTATACAAATAGTTTATTATTTTAATGTTATTATTATTTAGTTATTGGATTAGTTTTGTATCGTTTTGATTTACCAGTTAAGTTAAAACTTATGATAAAGCCCGAATTCAAAATTCAGCTAGTTATTGTATGCCCGCCAAATTTTATTTTAGATTTATGATGCATTTTCAATACTTTTATAAAAAGAATTATTTATATACCTCACTCAAATCAAAGATTTCTCAATAGGAACAGCTGTTATAAAAATCCGTGTTTGGGGTAGGTACATTAACATTAATAATAATAATAATAATAATAATAATAATAATAATAATAATTTAATCTTATATAAGGCAGCAAATCATAGGCAGATACTCTTGCGCGCTTTACAGTAGATAAAATGTAAATTAAGACTATATATGTAACATCAAATAAATAACAGAACTAATTGGGTCTAAAATGTGTTTAAATTATAAAATTAGTCGATTAAGTTAAGTCAAACGCTATCTTAAAAAGATGGGTCTTAAGGAGTTTCTGAAAAGAGTTTACACTAGTGGCAGATCTAATTGTATTGAGAAGGTTGTTCCAGAGTGCGGACGCAGCTGCAGTGAAACTGCGATCACCAAGCGTGTGGAGTGTTTTTATCCTGGGTGGTTGCAACAGGATTAGCGACTACCTTAATATAGGAATTAACGATACATAAAATTAACACGAATTTCGCGTTAATTTTATGTATCTTAATTTTCGTTTATATTGTTAATTAAAATTACGCTAATTAACAGCATTGTTATTTTCAACAACCTGTATTCTTACTGATTCTGACTCATCTGCTTCTCCATCACTACTATCAGAATCAGCTAGCATATCATTCAAAATTGACATTAATATATTTCTTGAAATATTTCATTGAAATTTGAACTCAGTTTGAACATATTGTGGCATGCATTTCACCAGTTTACTGCAAATACTTCTGTTATTAAACCTCAACGTTTGTTGTTTGAATTCAGTTATTGTTTTGTTTTGCGAAAGCGCAAAATGCTATAAAAAATGGTTATCATAAAGCATCAAATTCGCGTTAATTAAATACATTTGGACATGAAAAGCACAGAAATTCGCGTTAATTTAATGCACGTAAACATAACTTTTCGAAAATTTGCGTTAATTTCATCGCGCGTTAATTTTGTTCGCGCCTTTATTAACATGTATTGTTAATTTCCTGTAATAAGATATGTAAATTATTTGTAACAATGGTGATAATGGCAATGAATTTCATTAATGCTTGGTTGTCCTCACGGCGACTTGTTTGCAAATGTGTAGTTCCTTTTTGTCAAATTATTTTTTTTTATCAAACATTGATGTTCTTTGTCATTATTCTTTTAAAACACAGAAACTATTTAACTCTTTAAATACTTGATTTGCTCATTAGATAAATACATAGTTACACCATCGGTACTCTCCATTAGTACGATAATTATAAGATTCTACCTTTTGTAACTTAATTGCTGAGAACAACTCAGCGGAATTTCTTCCAACAAATAAGCCAATAGCTAGACCAGGAAGTACAAATTATTTTATTAATTAAAACTATACTTATATGTAGAGTATTAAATTTAAATTGTTGTGAAATAAAAAATCATTAAATAAGAAATGAATACATTGGAATTTATATTACGGGCACTAGATCAGGAAGAACAAATGATTTTATTATATTAACAAAAACTATACCTTTACTATTATGTAGAGTATTCAATTGAAATGGTTGTGAAATTTAAAGAAATCATTTTAATCAGAAGTGAATACATTGGAATTTATATTACGGGCACTAGATCAGGAAGTACAAATGATTTTATTATATCAATTAAAACTATACCTTTACTATTATGTAGAGCATTCAATTGAAATTGTTGTCAAATAAAAATCATTTAATAAGAAATGAATACATTGGAATTTATATTAGGGGAACCAGAATGACAAATTATTTGATTGAATTAATAAAACTATACCTTTACTATTATGTAGAGTATTAAATTGAAATTGTTGTGAAATTAAAGAAACATAATTTTAATAAGAAATGAATGCATTGGAATTTATATTATATTATTTATATTATTTTTATATTACGGTTATAGGTGACAACCGACAAAATCTTTCTGGCTCTTCACCCGGATCTTATAAGTATAGCTTGGCGGCCAACTGGAACTGAAAGTATAGATCCGTTGTGAATTTATTTAACAGCGTAGATACTTTCGTCGACCAATCCTCATGCACGGGTATTTTCTGTTGATAAGCGGAATACATCTAGGGTCAGTCTACAGAGATTATTATAAAAGATAACTAGTCTATCAGAATTCAGCTAAAAAGAATCGTCGATCGGAAGACTTCTTTTCCAAAAACTAAGTTATCTACGTGTGCGAGTGAGCCAAATGAGGGTTCGATGATGTGTCATGTTTTTCGCCGTGATGCCGGATGAAAGATTTGAGCTGAGAAAACAAATGCAAACCGTCTTTAGACTTGGGTACGTTTTCGGTAGTACCAAGCATAGTGTTTTCCCAAACAAAGTTGTATACTAACTTGCCGACTTCTTCGTTGCTCAAGTGATACCTGTGGAATAAATGAAATGACAGAAAATCACTGTGCACTTACCCAAGTTCCTTTTTGTCTTCATCCTCGCATTCCCCTTCGTACAGTAACGACAAGCGGTTTCGTTTCATTGAACACATCTTCTGCTGCAGGTGGCACACGTTGTTGTAAGTCTCTCCGTCACTACCGCACACCGGATCATATTCGTCAGCACAGCTAGCTCTACATGCTGAATGCACAACACCAACTACAAAATCAGAATACTACATTAAGTTAGTATACAACACAGATGTGCGAAAAGATTGTTCCATTTCCAAGCTTAACTCTCGGGCGCCCAAAGTATTAATCAAAGGGAGGGGGGGGGGGAGGGGGAGGGGCGACGGAGTCATTTGGATCCCACCCGTTCTTCTGTAACGTGAACGGTTCAAATAGGCCAATGACGTTCGATCTGATTTAAGTACCTAGGCCCCTCGCTCAGTAACGGTCTCTGCGCTGCACATCAAAATCCCTATTCTCTCTCAGAAAAATTAGCGTCTGGAGTTAGGCTTCAAATCCTGGACGCTAATCAAAGCAACTCTTTTAGTGGCCCCTGTTCACGAGTTTATTAAAAAATTCGGTTTACTCGTCGGCGAGTAAGCCAAATTATGTTATGCTATGTTATAATTATGTTACGTTACGTTACGTTATGCTATGCCATGTTACGTTACGTTATGTTTTATGTTTCCTTTTTTCAATATCGGTGAATAGTGCATGGATTTTGGAATATTTACTTCAAGAGAATAATTTTTAATTTTTCCTGTCATTTACTGTTCTATATGTAATCACATGGTTCCAAGTGCAATTTGGAATAAATTAGCACAAGTACAAAGTACTTTAGTATTTATTCCGAAATTGAACGAGGATTCATGTGATTACTTGTTTAAAAAAACTGCACTCGATTTCAAAGTATTGCGCTCAGATTTCAAATGAAAAACACTTTAATTCTCTCAGCCAATTAGAATGCAGAAATTTTTGTTGCTGTATGATTAACGTAGATATTTAACCAGTAGAAACTTTGAAAACTTTTAATATAATGATAATTGTACGCATCTTAAAGTTTGGTTGTGGGAAACAAAAAGAGAAAATTACTGATAATTCCTGTCAAAATATATTAGATTTTACACAAGTAATTACTTTCAGTATGGTCACGGAAGGCATATGATCAAGTCATAGTGTATGTTTCTGCTCGAGGCATTAAAATTCCCGTTGAAAACATGAACATAAAAGTTAGACAATAACTGATAGGGGATACAATACTATTGAACTGCCAGTGAGCTGTACGTAAGATTAGGACGGTCCAATATTGACAATTGCATTGAGGCAGTTTTTAAAGCATTCAGTTTTGAAAATGGTTTCTTGATGTTGCGATTCTCATCTGGGAAAAAATGAACAGAAAATATTTTTAATTACATTTCTTCTCAAATCATTGAATGAAATAGTTGAATTAATATTAGAAAGTGGAAATAGTAGTCTTTCAATTATTATGATTTGCACGAACTAATAGTTATAAAACTTTTAACTTTTAATTAAAATTGATTTCACGGGAACCACATCCGACTATATATACCTACATACGAAACATTCCAATCACTTTCTCATAGGGATATTATCTTTCTAGATTAAAATCTTTGGATTTGTAATTATCATATCAAGAAGCAACAGTCAGAAACAAAAGACATCGTCAATTTCCATTGCACATTGTGTTTCGCTGGGAGTCAGGCAACTGTTTCCCATGGTTTCTCAAAATATTGGTCTTGCTCTAATTGAAGTCAGCTGTTAATGTTCCGGCACAGCTGAGTTCCACGCAGCCAAATTATTCATGAAGAATTACTATCTTGTCATGTCAGACAGACAGACACACAGACAGATAGATAAATGACATAAATGAACAGAGGGAAATACAGACTTACAGAAAGAAAGACACAAACTGAAAGACACACAGACAGAGAAAGAGGATTTGTTCCAATAGTCCAATCGGAGAAACTTGATAGGTGGAACTGAAAGTGAGAAGAACTCCGGGCGAAATTAGTACAACTGCAAAAGATGGAATTGACCAACTAAAGTTTATGTTGTTGTGTTATACTCTTTCGCTGTGAGGATGTACGATTGGAGCTACATAGAAAACAGCGTAGAAAACCTAGGTGTTATAGAAACTACGTACTATGCCCTTGTTCCGAGAAACATAGCTTTATCAAGCATTATATCGCAGTTCAGATCTCTGGAAACAAACACAACTGACCGGCATTCCACGTACTTACAACAAAACCCTGTATGGCTCTTATTCAGTGTTTCCTCTCAGACAGTTCTTCTAGCGACGAAGCTAGCCGTTTGTCATCTCATATTTCAATGAAGGGAGGTGTTCTCATGAAACGTGTTGAAACGTGTATCGTGGCTTAGTCGCCAACGTAGTTCTGTAGTTATCGAATATCCGTAGCTAGGACCACGAGTAGATCTGAGTTGGTCAGGATATCGACCTGAACAAGAGACGGAAGATGCTCGAAGAGTAACAATTTTTTTTAAACTTTGTTTTAACAATTAACAAGTAACAATATGTTTATTCATTTTATTATTGTAACGATGTATTTATAGTACCTCTACTAAGATGGAATCATCATTAGAAAAATATGTTGACTTATATTTTCGTTGCATGATTCATAAGTCGTTTACGTTAGCGTGGCTTTAGCAATAGCTTTAGTCGCAGGACACGAAGCACAAATATCTCGTATACATAAGATTTGATTGCACTATAGAGAGAGCTTATGTGTATTACATGAAGCACACAAAACATTTTGTATTTTCCGGCCCAGTTTGATGGAAAAGAGGCGATTTAGCTGTTTTGTGTAGTATCAGCTCGATCGCGAATTGTAACCAATGGACTTGTATACCTCCGCGGGTGTAGTAATTTAGCAATTTTATACATAGACGACATTAAAGACAATCTACATCAGATTTCTCTTTGAAATTTCTCATTTCTCTGATTTTCTTGTACGTAGCGCATCGGTCAACTTTGGAAAGACAGTCCACAGAAATTACTTTGGCAGTAATAATATTTTAAAATTAAGATAAAATGTCACTCGAAAATGATAAATTTAAAGTGATACTGAGCCCTACGTATTCAGTTTTAAGACCTCAGAGGCCCAAAGAACGTCGAATTGCTAGCCACGATAAATTTACCTTGAAGTAGAAGCAAGACGAGTAGATAAACAGCGCTCCTCAATGTTTTCATGTTCGACATCGCCTATGACTGGAAGCAAAAGAAAAAGTAGTTATATATATTGCACATGAGTGTACAAAATGAAATGCCGCCTGTTTAACGTGTTAATTACCTCATTATGACTTAAAGTCATTTAAAACCATAGCCATATGCCACAAGTAATTGCTACTAATTTATTCAGAATTCATCCAATGTATGCGTTCGGTCTTCTGTGCCCATAAAAATAATTATTGCTGATCATTATATACCAGGGCCCGGTTGCTCGAAAGTCAGTTAACGCTAACCAATGGTTAAAATTTTAACCGATGATTGGGTTTACTCCCTAGCAGACGGAGTTAGGCCGTCATATCGAGTATACGTAACTGGGTTTCTGGGGAATATGTCGAGCAATACTTTATGGGCACAGAATTATGTATTTCTAGACGAAAAAGTCAAATTTAAAATTTGACTTAACCATTGGTTAAGCTAACCAACTTTCGAGAAACCCAGGCCAGGCCCCTTGAACCTTCATCTGCTGGGTTGACTTGTGATTCAACGTATCTAAATGTGATGGGGACGTCATGTCTCGGATTTGCTGGACGCGGTTAGCTACATATGTGTGGAAATTCTTCTAGATTCATTGTTAATGAACCGGAGCACCACTTTGCTGTCGGTCCATTAGAACTCCTTCACTTACTTGTACTCTAGCTCGTTCTTCAGAATGGCGGCCACTTTCGCTGAAATGGTGGCAAATGTGAGTTCAAGGCTTGGGATGCTAACAGCTTTTCACGTACCTTTCCGGCTACAAGAGAACAATGGATCTGCCACCATCATAAACGAGTCGTAAGTACGAACACTGTCCAATACTGATCTCCGAGGCATCTCCGAGGCATCTTAATGCCATGTTGTGCAGCTGGAAAGAGGCCACCTTGTCAATGCAAAGTCTGGGGCTTGAAGCTTCTGGGGATGTTCACGCGCTCCAGAAGGAAGAGCTGATTCCTCCATCGTTCCCACTGTACAAGGGTGTCATCTGACGCTGCTGAGTCTCAACTGGCGGAACTTGAAATACTCTGTAAGATTTTCTTTCCTATTAGTACAACTGGGGCAATAAAGCCTAAGTGATCGTACACTGAACTGATGGTTGACAATATGCCTCTCCCAGTACAGAGCCTGTCCTTCAACTCAATCCGGTTCGACACACCATTGCATTCCGAGAGCGCTTTCAATTGGCAACTTATCCTGTCCCAGGTCTAGTCCCTTGAATTCATTTGCACTGTCTATTTCTGGTACGGAGTCAAAATTTTGCGGCTGTTGCTCACAAACTTTGTGAGATTGAAACCTCCTCCAGCACAGATCCCTTGACACTTTCAATGATGTCTACTGCCTCATTCTCTGTCTCAGCTGATTTAAGTCCATCATCGACGTAACAGCTGTTCCGACTATGTCTGCTGCGTCAGACCCAATGCAAATTCACTTTCTCCATCATCGGTAGCACGCTTCAACGCAAAGTTCGCAAATCCTGGAGAAGAAACTGCTCTGAAGAAGTGAATTGTCATGCAGTATTCTTCGCGTTCCTTGGTTGTGTCCGCACTTGGCCACCATACTTAGAAACGCAAGAAGTCAGTTGATCCGATTCTCTTTCCTTGACTTGAAAGAACATTTTCTCAATGTCAGCCATGAAGGTAACATTATCTTTTCAGAACCTTGTGAGTACGCCTATCAGTCTGTTGGTTAAGTCAGGACCTTGTAGTAAATGATCATTGAGCGATTCATCCTTGTAACGTGCTGAGCAGTCGAATACCACCCGCAACTTGTCGGGCTTTTTGGGGTGGTAGACGCCATGATGCGGTAAGTACCAAACTTTGCCTTCCTGTGTGATCAGATTCTCTGGACTCACTTTCTGTGCGCAGCCCTTTGTGATGACTTCTGACATAAATCCTTCATAATCACTGCAGTATTTGCTGTGTAGCTGGAACCGCTTCTTCAAGCCTTTCAGCCGCTGCACAAGCTTGAGAACGATTGTTTGGTAGCCGAATGTTCTCTTGAATGGAAATGGCAGTTCACAGTGTGAGTCCTCACAGTGACAAATTCCATCTTCATCCTTCTTCAAGAAGTTGCGATCTTCTTTTGACAGTGCTGTACAGTTCTCTTTCTCGGAGAAATCGAGCTCGAAAATGCTTTGAGCTAACTGTAGAGTTATGCATTTTTTATCGTTTCTCTCGTGCACTAAGTAACACCGCACTTTGGTATCCTCGGACCAGCACACTGGCCTATTGACATACCATCCAAGAACTGACTGTACAGCATATGGGTCATTTTCCTTGCCGTGAATGACATCTCTAGGTCGTAGGATGCTTGGGAAGTTCGGGCCAATGAGGAGGCCTATCTTTGCATCTTTCATATAGGCCGGTGGTTAGGTATCTGATCGGCCACCCTCTGTAGATGGGGCCATGCTTTCGCTGTCTCCGGTCTCGGTATCTCACTGTGATCTGCTGGGATATACTGTCTGGCATTAGCCGGGGCAGATCTTGGTTCACATCTCTCTGGAGGTGAGTAACAAATAGCCCTTCAACGGCCTTGGTACTGACTTCTTGAGTTCCATGCATTGTTGTGAGGAGTAGCCTCGTTTCATTGCTTCCCGGATGTTGAGCATCTGCAAACACTCTTCGTTAACAAATGTTCCTCCACTGGCATTGTCAAGAATTTCGTAAACTCTAATCCTGTTACTGTGTTAGTATATGGTCATCCTTTTGATGGAGCCAAACGGGCACAATGCCCATGCTGATTGGCAAATCTCCGGCTTCTGTAATGCTACAAACTGTAGTGCGTGTGACGACCCTTTTCTTATCTTCATTCTCCTTTGCTGGGCTCTTCTCCTTGTCAGCTTGTGTCACCGTTCCAATTGTCATCATGAAGGGAAGTTGGATGTTTCTTGTTATATTTCTTGCAGGGCTGTCTTGCCTTGCAGAATTTGGAGAAATGGCGAGGAATGAAACAGCTGAAGCATAACCCTTTGTCCTTTACAAAGTTCCTTCGATCTATCAAGGGTTTCTTGAAGAACTCCGAGCACTCGTCCAGATTTTGCGATTTGCTGCACAAGACACAGAGCCTGGAGCCAGCGCCTAGGTCACTGCTTCGACGGCCAATGTACCCAGCGAAACATGAGCCCTTATTACTTCCTCTGGTTCGTCTACTGTCATTTCCTCCCACGTCCCTTGGTCTTTCAACATTCTCTTCTGAGGAAATGGGATCAGATGCTAGATCTGATTGTTCGGTTACAAACTGACAAAAGTCCTCAAAGGTTGTCATTCGCTCGCTTGCTCGTTTTATCTTGTTTGCCCTTTCGGTCCACTTACTTCGCAAGTACTTTGGTGATTTCTCCCACAGCTGGCGTAACACATGCGCAGTGTTCGGATCTCCCATGTACGACATGCCTGTCATAGCACGTCTTGACTGTTCTAGAACAATGGCAAGCTCCTGTAGATCCTTTGCATCATTTGACCTAGTAGAGGGCCAATTCGAGATCTTATTGATATGAGCACTCGAAATCTTGAAGGGGTCTCCAAAGTGCTTCTTTAGCAGCTTTCTGGTTTGGCCATAAGAACTGGCTGATTTCTTTTGAAGGCACCCCTTAATCAATTCCTTTGCCTTGCCCATGGTGTTTTTGTCTCAAAAACTAAAGACGCTCAACAGGATTTTCTACTTTCGACTCTATGAGGGTCTCGAACTCCAAGGCCATTATACATGCAGGATACTCCAGGGCAAGAGGCTTCTTACTTGCTGTGATACTATCATTTCTGACAGTTAAGTTTGTTTCCTTTGCACATCGGCAAAGTTCTGGAACAGACTTTCATTTGTGGCAGAATCGAAATGCTTGTCGTGATTAAATACAAGTTTTTGCAGGTTATGACTATGATCTTCCCGACATTGCTGAGTACATACGTCTTCCAGAGCATCCTTTCTCGAAGTAAACACTGGTTCATTTGCATTCATGCTAGTATTAATATTAGTTATTAATATTGAGTGTAGATGCTACTACAGATGAAACAACATGACTTGAACGAGGAACCCCATTAACTTGAGAGTTGACATAGATTGAATCACTTCTCAAGGAACAAGGCTGAGTAAATTTCGGAGGGGGAGTAACTGGGCAAGTAAAATCCATGCAAGATTCTGGGAGATTGATGATGGTGTCCATATTCTGGTCTAGGTTATATTGTTCATAGATTTTCGCCTCGATCTTAGCTTGCTCTAGCTCCTGTCGGACTTTAAGTCCCTCCTGGGCCATTTTTAAAGCTTGCCTTCCTTTAAGAATGCTACTTTAACTTGTAATGAGGCAGCTTTGGCCCTCGCTTCAATTAATTTGCCCTTCTAGAACTTGAAGAAGAACGAGAGGATCGCCCAGAACGATGAGAACAAAATGATTTCACTGTAGATCTTGTTTCAGAGGTTGCATCTGACTTTAGAGATAATAAATATGTATCGATACAACTTGGCAACACTAAATAGCCACACGAAGGCTTTGTCACAAATATGTACAATTGAAAGAACAAGAAGTAATATTTTATTTCATATATATAACAACTTTGCTTACATTTGCAGTGCTCAGCAATCACTTTTGCAGCCATAAGGGGATGTCTTAAAATCCTAGAAACCCCAGAAAACATCGCTTTATTTGATATATGATATAGTTTACTGATTTAAATCTTATGGATCTTTGTCAGCCACTTGGCAGTGATACATGCAACTGATTTCGTCCTCAGATCTCGTTATAGAAATTTCGAGAAAATATTTTTTTGTGGGGGGGGGGGGTGTTGGAAGGGGAGGAGAAAACGAGATCTGGTAAAATACGAACCGGAATGAAATTTGATTGGCTGATGGATTGGACTTGTCCCTGCATGCCCCATGTTTAAAAACGTACAGAATGCAACGAACTTTATTAGCTTCGAGAGCTACAAAGTTACCAACTACCCAATAATATAAAACACAGATACTTCAATTTTCAAACATAATATAATATCAAGCGTGATTATAAAGTCAAATATACACAGTGGCAGTATTTTATGATTGAAACTTGCATTGAAGTTAAGTACAGCAAAAGCTACACGATCGATCTATAAGTGAAATACTCTAAATTTCATTTTTGAAAAAACTTACCAGTTTACGATGCAGTGAGCCTCGTCCGTGACTATACAAACGACATTTTGCCGATAAACTTTGGATAACGGCATCAGATCCGTAACGGAGACACGACAATCTGAAATTCCATAGATTAAGAAGCAAACTGCTGAACACATCATTGATCAGGAAGAAGTTAATAGATCCGAAATGAAGGACTTTCCGTGGCCCGTAAGCAGCCGACAGCCAAGACATATCTCTTTTGCTGCACGACAGTTCTCACAGCTTTCATTTGTTTACGTTTGAGTTTCAAATTTGGAGATCCGCGTTTCTCCTTAATGCAATTTGCATCGTCAGCACTTAAAACTTCGATATTTAAATTTCTGTTGCAAGTTTTACCAACTAAACAATTTATTATAGTGTTCATGTTGCTACATGAAAGGACACGATTAGCACTGAAAACCTTCGATATTTACATTTCTGTTGCAAGTTTTACTAACTAAACAATTTAGTATGTGTTCATGTTGCTACCTGAAAGAACACGATTAGGAAGAACGTCAATATTTACATTTCTATTGCAGATTTAACCGACTAAACAATTTAGTATGTGTTCATGTTGCTACATGAAAGAACACGATTAGCAAGAACTTCAATATTTACATTTCTATTGCAGATTTAACCGACTAAACAATTTAGTATGTTGCTTCATGAAAGAACACGATTAGCAGGAACTCCAATATTTACATTTTTATTGTGGCTTTTACACTAATTGAGGGACCCTGGGAAGTAGTGTTGCACACTGACTGACACATAATTAATTAATAATTTTTGAGAAAAACAAATCGCAAGCCATAACACAGATCGTGTATTATTATATAGGATGTTTTGCAATCCGTTTAAGAATATGGTCATTCGTGTGGAATGTGTTGTAGCGGTATCGGTTCACCGCCAGGTGTGTTGTGTTCGACCGTAGAAGGACGACAACAGCGGGAGAATATTCGTTTGATTCCCTGGCGATAGGACGAACAGAAGATAAAATATATTACGGGGTTGATGGCGTGATATATATAAGGCAATATACGTACAATTTCAAATATCTTCCTTATAATACAATTGTCTATTACATCAGAGCCTTCATTGGAATACATTAAAAATATAACTGCATAGGTGCCCCAAGTCATAATGAAAGCAACAGCTATAGTTAGGAACATTGTTGTTAAACGGATGTTCTGTTTCCTTCTCCTTGTCGCTTGGGAGGAGCTCGAATTCCCT
>JANVCJ010149142.1:0-15093 GCA_026413505.1 Epizoanthus ramosus
TTGCGGTTTTGATTCCAGACAAACCATGGCAACCGCTCATTCTCATTGGACAGTTTTACAGTTTGTTTGTTTCAGTCAGCTAAATCAAAGTGACCCCGGTTTCTGTAGTCACACTGTAATTAACATATTATCACGTGTCTATTTCTCCTGCTACTCTCGCTGTTCCCTTTTCTAATTATTTCTCCTGCAAATACGCATCAATAACTTGTAACAGTCAGATTATAACTTTGTTGTGAACTGGAAATACTACTATTGGGATTTCGTTAGTATTTTATTAAATTAACAGCTTCTAAATTGTACAGCACTTTATAGCATTCCTATCAAGCCGTTATTCCTAGTATACTTTAAGGTCATTCCTCAATCTGTTCTCCACTTTGCACAACTCTAATGTGCATAATAAGAAAATCTAACAAAACTTTATTTTGGCTTCTATTTCGGAGGAATGACCATAAAGGGGCTACATGCATGTCACTGTTATTTAAGGTATTTTTGCGATGCACGAAATTCTCCACAAATCGAAGGTATTCCAAAAATAACAGGTTACTGTCGTAAAAACACATAAAAAGTAAAAGGAAATTAAGTGGATGGTAACTGAAATTGTGGGAAGATTAAAATGAATTAGGATTGTTGTTTCAGTATTATTTGCTTGGCTATCATCATTTTATAATTTCGTCTTGCCCTGTTGAGCTTATAGCTCGTGCTTTTTGATTGTAAAGGCTTTCTCCTGCATGCAAATAGCTATGTAATGGCCCCTTTATCAAAGGTAGTTTTGCTGTCGTATTGTGATCAGCTTCTACGTAGAAAGTACTTATCAGTCCATTAAATATTCACATTCAGGACGACAAAAACACAGTGATAGATCTGATTACATTCATTTGATCACGCTAATGACATGGTAGCGCTAGTAAGTATTGCAGGAATTGATCATTGATATATTACAGTACGAGTGTGGAGCATAACTATACTAGTGTAACAAATGTCAGTAATTGCTAGTAAACTAATTAAAAATACAGGTTCAAATATAGTTGGAAGCTAAGCTTCCTACTGCTGTACAACTATTCCAGGAATTATTGCAGTATTGACATTAACAATATCTTTGCTTCTTCGTTAGGAAATATTCGTGAGTGTACTTGGTACCAAATATAATTACATATACGGTTATTGTAATCTCTCTACTTCATAGTGGACTTTCAGAGACCAAGAGATGAACCAGCTTAGTAAAAATATAGCCCTCCTATTATAGCTTATTATAAAGTAGGGTGACCCTACCTAAATTATGCAATAAGTTCTACGGAGTGCTTTTGGGTAGGTAAACAATTCTATTTGACAACCTCGTCAGTCATAAAAGCTATAAAAATACAAACTATTGACTGTAAAGGTTCCCATAAAAACCTTAAACTATTCTACGACTACGGAAGCGTTATACGACTTAAATAGTTATAAACTGATCGTGCTTGTACTAAGCACAATAACCTAGTTAAAAAATGTGTGCTTCACACACCAACATTTCATTCAACAATAGTTCAGGTTTTTTTCTGTCTTTTACTTGTACTTTGGCCTTGTTCACGCAAGGTTTGACGCTGCCGGCGTTTGGGGTGCTGAGAACTTGTAGCTTGGTTAGTTTCGTCGTACGATAAAGCGGGGCCACCAAAAGGCTCTTCCAACTTCGTATACAAATCTTTCAGGCACTCAATGACAATCAATGCATCTTCTCTTTTACTATCCTCCCTATACAGCGACTCGATCTGCGCCACGGCGGCATCGTAGCTCGATAGATCAAATTTGGGGCAAGTTCCAGGGGCTAAGAAATCAGAGAACCATGGCTCAAATATCTCGGTACGAAGCTCTTTGGCCTTTTCTGCCATCACTTTCTTCAGCCTTTTCTTCTGATCATCATCGAGACTGCAAATTATCCGCTTCCTGAGAGTATCAAGTCTACAGTTGTACTGCATTCGTCTGATTTCCCTTTTATTCAGGCCTAGAAGAATATCTGCAAAATATTTCAGCACTAACCGCAGGAACTCAGCTGCAATATCTGGCATTTGTTCCTTCTTACTATTGTTGTCATCCTTTCCAATAAATCGCTCCTCCAGTTCGTTTAGTTCGGTTTTTGCTTCCTTTAGTTCGGTTGTTACTTCCTTTAGTTCGGTTGTTACTTCCTTTAGTTCGGTTTTTGCTTCCTTTAGTTCGGTTGTTACTTTTTTTAGTTCGGTTGTTACTTTCTTTAGTTCTTTTCGTAGCTCTACATTCTCTTTCTTTAGTTGTGTGACACTTGCCTCCAACTTCTCGATTCTGTCCCCATACGACTCGTGCAGACCTTTTATTTCTGTTTCCCTTTCTTCAACGTCCTTGTTCTTTTCTTGATACTTTTTTTGAAGATCTCCGATGTCACCGTTCTTACGTTCAATTTCAAGGACAAGTTGCTGGTTTTGTATCTCGAGATTATGCTTTTCTTGCATTAACTGTGTCTCTCTCGTTTCTCTCTGAAAAGGGAAAAGCATGCAATTTGTACTGTTTTCTAGAGTAAATACAAGAATGAGAATGTAACTCTTTCCATTATATTTGTCGGGTCCGATGATTTGGCGGCCGCTGCCCGAGCTAATTGAGCAGACATGTCGGCGACCTCGCTAGGTGAAGCCTCATTCACATATGTCGTAGATATACCGGCGCTATGTCGCAGACGTGTAACCATGATGTCTACGATTCTACCCTGCGACACAGTATGTGAACATCTATCGCGGACAGGATATTTCTTACCATGACAAACAATGTCATTATTAAAGCGGAACGTATAATTACACTTGCTACAATGAATGTTTAAAAAATCAGTTTTGTATTTTTGCTACTTGAAGCGCTACGTGTTGAATCCATTCTCACTACAAAGTTTGACGACATACATACGTGGTACATCGAAAATGGTGATGCCTGTCTGCCTATACATATCATCTGAACTGAGAGTCCTGACCTGGGCCCGGTTATTCAAAAGATGGTAACTTAAATCCTGGATTAAGCCAAATTCAAGAAGCAATTTCTTCATGTTGGACTGACATGTTTCTGGGGTTTATAAAATACTATCGAGTCAAAATTTAGCCGGGTCTCATATTTCCAGCCCGATACGAATTAACCGGGCTGGGATTTTCAGTCTCGCCAAATGCGAAAAATATTACGATCGTCAAAAATGCTTCTATATCAACCCCTGGGCCCGGTTGTTCAAAAGATGGTTAACTTTAATCCTGGGTTAAGCCAAATTCGTAAATCAATTTCTTCACGTTGGAATATGTTTCTCGGGCTTGTAAAATACTATCGAGTCTTTCCTTGGAAACCCAATTGTTAAACCCAAAATGGCAGCCCATGCAAACCAGTCTATAAGGTAGTAAATACAAACATGGATTAAGAGTTTAACCTTGGGTTAGTGTTAATCGGCTTTCGAACAACTGGGCTCAGATGAACAGGAAAAGTGTTCTCAGTATATGTCACAAAGCTCGAGTCGAGAGTTATCTCCGGAACCCCACCACGATTGAAACCAAAATTGAAGTCGCATTTCTGATAACAGTATTCTCAATGAAACAAGCTGGCGCCAAATACTTCAAATCTCTGCGGAGACTGGTTTCAATTGCGCCTGATGGGCTGACATTTGCCATTTAATCGAACTCTTTATCATGCGGTAATAAGTTCGGGGAGTTTAGGAAACATTTATTTAAGTTCGACTTTCTTAAATCACAGTTTGTGCACATGGTCTGTCGGGGTCTGTCGTGTCTTGTGGGGAATAAACAAGTAGGTTTCGGTGGACGATCAGCTACTGATAACCTTCTTCAAAACCTGCCATTTGTGGTTATGATCTATTGGGGGGGCTGACCTATTGGATCGGTCCCCCCCCCCTCCACCCCTCTCCGCGGAATCCCCGACAAGAAGACGTACAGAATCCCCGCGTGCTACATATATATACGGAATAAACCGCTCTCATCTAATGAGATCGCCTTCTGATCTCTTTCTGCTTGTGCTTTATTTGTGCTAAAGGTCTAACCAGTTCGGAATATATCTACATAGACAGCTAATATTTGTTTTTGTTTTAGCTAATTACGGGAAACAAAACAGAACATTCTGAAGATTTAATTGAAATAAATAAACTGCCAAAACCCACATAAGACAGCTGACCATTTCTGCCAGTACAAATTAAAGTTTGTATTTAAATAATTTTACTTATGTTATTTTGAAACTAATTACAATTTGGACCTCTGAAAAATTTAAGCTAATTTGACAAACTGGGTATTAGAACTAATTTAGAGATTATCTATGTGAAATTCTCTATCCAAACTTTAGTACACCTTTTACTAATTTTTGGTAGTTTTTCCGTCTCTTTGCCGACTTATTTCCTATATAAATCTGACCTTGCGTGTTTTCAGTGTTCATATTTTTTAATGTAGATATTTCTATTTTTTCTAAAAAGTGTGTAATTCATTCGCTATCAATATATGCTGGTTTGAAGTTGTGCCATTTTTTCATTGTTGTAGAAAACTACGTCGGGTTTCTTAAATATCGGCGTGTTAATGTTTCTGGGTTTTCCGAATTCTAGTGGTGTTTGTTAGCGATCAGTTTGAACACATATTTTAATACAAATTTTCATGCAACTCCACTTTGTACTTGCTGAATCCACTCTCTTTCATTACTTGAAATGAATTATATTTTCCATTTACGAGGGTTATAAAAGTGGAGCAATTGTTTCTCACAAAATGTGTTTGCGAAATTTTTGTTGAAATATTTATATTCCGCGGTCGCAAGCTGCATGGGGTCCTTGCACCACGCGGTTAAAGCAAACAAACTATAAGAAATTCTAATGATCGTATAAGACCTGTTCGGAAGTTTCCTATGTGTTAGTTTTTCCGGCAAAAGAAAATCGTTCATTTCCTTCCAAAAAAGAGACAAAAAACAGATTTCAATTAAAAATCAGTTCAACTGCGTTTTAAATGGTATTTCTATCTGCATTCTCCGATGCATTCGGTTGACAATTGTTTTGATATTAAATTTGTATCTAATTGTTTGAAGCATTTCAATAAGTTGAGGCAGTTATTTTGCATCGATCATTTCCGTGTTCGTCTTCAAAGAACGTTTGACACATATAAAACAATAGTCAACAAAAAGACCTGTTTTCAAATAACTTTGGTAGATAAATATATTTATCTTACATAATAACTTTAGACATTCTCGCAAGTATGAAATTAAGCGAACTTATAAGAAAGAAGGCTGCGGGATATTAGATCATGGTATTAAAAACTGATATGATATTGAACACGAATATCGCTAAGAAATCATGACACTTAATTTCTAGTTGGGTTAACTATTTTTATTGCTTTGCGCAGACTATTGCAATTATCGCCGACTAGATTTTTGTTCGATACAGAATATTGCCTTACTAATCTCTTCACAATTATTAAGTATTTCAGTTTTATTCGCAGGGGTATTCTGTCAGAATGTTTTACATTGACTTTCAAATAATATTTTAGCCCGCACAATAAATTGTCGTTAAATAGTTCCCTTTCAGTCATTCACGAGGAAACCAAGCCAAATATTGGCATTCGAGATGATTGATTTATTTTGGTTTGGGCCAATAAAAGAGCGGGAAAGGATAGAGGTTTCTATGGTTACGGAAAGTAGCCCTAACACCTGCAGCAGCTTTGTCAGTGACCCAATCAAAATGATTCTTCTTTCTGGCGACTTTACAACAAACTGTAGCCTTTGCATAAATAAGTATGACTGGTTAGCGTTTTTTGCAGGTGGAGTAAGTCTCTCAAAATTCATGCGAAACGGCTGCTGTTACTTATCATCAAACTAAAGTCTTTGTGCTTTATGAGAATCTGCCAAGTTTCAAATCTGGACCCACTACGATTTGTTGCACTCTTTATCGTTTGAAGAGAACAAGAGGGATTTATTTCGCTGGTATTCTAACATGAAAATAATTCTATCGTCGGCCATGTCAACAACAGAAAGCGAAAATTGAACACAGCTCTCGCACAGAGCGTCCTTGTCGCCTTGTACAAACTAGTCCATCACTCGAACAAACAAATGTACACATAAATCAAATTCATGGACGCATCTTCTACACGGCAAGTTTTCTGTTATTCTGCGAACATAATTATCTTGGAGGAGTTCAAAGCTTTCCCTGCCACAAAAAGACCAATCCGACAACGGAAATGCGTGGAAGTCATTTGAATATAACATTGAATGTGATTCATTGCTATTATTAAGTTAATCCGCTGTACACTAAAGCATTTGCGTGTTTTCTTGCTTTGCGGGAGCAAATTTAGAGCTGTAACACACAACTGCATGTCCATAGCCTCTGTAACAACTAACAATGGCGATGAACAAAGTCACT
The DNA here is from genome assembly GCA_026413505.1 of Epizoanthus ramosus. Classification (NCBI taxonomy): domain Eukaryota; kingdom Metazoa; phylum Cnidaria; class Anthozoa; order Zoantharia; family Epizoanthidae; genus Epizoanthus; species Epizoanthus ramosus. The sequence goes on from JANVCJ010149142.1 coordinate 6,371, forward strand.
GATCGGGCAATAATCAAACAGCAACTTGTTTTGGCACGAGAGACGCTACAAAAGCTTCGGCACCTGAGTGATGCAAAAAGCGAGATGGTAAACAAGAATAATACGTTTTCTACACAAAAGCCAGAATTTCAAAATGGGTATTTCTCGCCACGGAACATGTCAGCAGGAAGTACTAGAACGCAGTTGGATTTCTCTAGAAATTCCCACAACCGAGAAAGTCTCGTCGCACGGGACAGTCAGACAGTAAACTTTGACTCCACAACGGCAGCACGAGATAATTTGGTGCAAATGTTGGGGCTACAAGTTTCAAAACTCGAAGATGATTTGAAAGTTTCGCTTTTGAGCTATCTGGAAGAAGTGGAACTACAAAAAGAAGATTTAATAAAAAGCTTTGACAGCATGCAACAACAAGTTCTACAACATCAAAAAACTTGTCACGATCAACATAAGCAAGCTGTGGAAAAGGAAGTCGTACTTCAGAAATTACGAGCTTCAAAACAATCACTCGAAAAAGAGAACGAGCGGCTTAAAAGAGAGGCTTCGAGATATGCAAATAACTCGCCACTTCCATTCTCAGAGGAAAGCTACCCAGAAAATCTTAGTTCAGTTTCTAGTTCACCTCGAAGCTTTAATTCGCACTTACAAAATGGCCACAGTGACCTACATGAAAGCTTGATTGAGGAAAATATTCGCCTGAGAGAGGTTTTGAGACAATGCGACGATAATGATGTGTCAAGACTTGAAAATAAAGTGGGTCGACATGAAAAGCTAAGCGATGCTTATTCCAAGGAGCTCGCTTCAAAGGAGGGCCTAATTAAACGTCTCAAAGTCGAGAATCGTGGTCTTCAAACAGACGTGCAGTCACTTGAAGATGAAATACTACGAGTTAATGCGAGTAGATTGAACGCCGAACGAGATAAAGACAAATTGCGACAAGAACTGCAATTCACAGACGAACAGATTAACACCTTGAGACTGATGCTTAAAAATACAACGGAAGAAAACAAATATCTCAAAGAGTCGATGGATGAAACAAAGGAGAAAGCGGATAAATGTCAAGAGAATTTAGAGATACTAGAAAAAGAACTCATGGATTTGAGAAACAAAAGTGAAACTTTTAGGAGTAAAGTACGAGACAAAGAAAACTGTATTGCCTCACTCAAACACGACAACCAGAGCTTGGGCATGAATTGTGATTCTTTGAGAAAAGAGCTTTCCATAGCTAAAAATGAAGCATATTCTCTAAGATGCGACAGAGACAGACTTCAAAAAGAAGGCGCCAATAAAGAAATAGAGTTTCTGAACTCAGAAACAAACAGCAGAGCGAACGAGAGTAAACTACAAGAGCTCAAGCAAAGTTTGTATGTTGCAGAAATTAAACTTGCAAGTCTCGAAAGCAAATGTCAACAATACGAACGAAAAGAAGCACATTTGAACCAAGAAGTGTTGGCAAACCTTGAAAAATATACTCAAGCCGAACAAGAACTGTTTCTGACCAAAAAAGAGCAAGCTCAATTGCGTGGATTTTATGACAGCAGCGAAAACAAGAGAACCCGCTTACAGGGAGATCTGGAGTCTGCAAAACATAGGATACAAACTTTAGAAAATGATTTGCAAAACACGAAAAGAGACAATGATAAAGCAACTTCAAGACACGAAACAGAGAGCTTGCGGAGAGAAAATAACGGACTTAAGGATAAACTTGAGCAATTACAGGATGAAGTTGATTGCAACACAGGTAATTTAGAGCAATTAGAAATGACCTTGGCCAATACAAAGGAGCAGGTTGATGTGCAGAAAATACGAGCTGATAACAACGCACAAATGCTGAAAAGAAAAGACGACAAGATCAAACAACTTCAAGATGAACTCGTCGAAGTTCATAACCAGAACGACGCACTTACAGATGAACTTCTGAAGCAAAACCGGGACACAGAAAGCTTGAAAGTGTCAAAAATGCTAATGGAACAAGAGCTGGAAATGTTCAAATCTCGCGCTAAATCTCAAATGACAAGTGAACCGCTAAGTTCTCGCCACTATGAGCCCGCAACCCCTGACAGCGGTATTTCAGACGCTGATAGCCCTGTCAAGAACAAGGACAGAGACAAAGCCATTGAAAGACTGAGGAAGGATATGATAGCAGTCAATAGCAGAGATTCAAGACCGTTGCAAACTGATAATAAACAAACACCCATTGAAAGTCTTGAGAAACTGCAAAATGCCCTGAATAACAGTAATCGTAGATTAAAACAAGCTGAAGGCGAGCGCTTGAAAACAGAACAAAAGTTGAAAAAACTTACGGCTGAGAACGAAAATTTAAAAGAAAGAGAAAAAGAGGCACAAGAAACTCTATTTGTAGTCGAAAAAAAGATTGGTGAGTTGGAAAAAGAAAACGAGGAACTAAGAATGAAAGACATAGACACTGAAAAGCAACAGTCGTTACATGACGAACTAATCGAGATTATTCCTGATTTCCAGAAAAATGGCTTTGGCGAACTTCATGCAACACCCGACCTGGATTTTTTCAGGGAAGAAGATTTCTTGCCTGGAAGATCTTCAAGTCGCATTGACGTTGAAAATGAAGAGCTGAGAGCTCAAAACGAAATGTTAAATCTGAGCACGAGAGAACTTGAGGAGAAACTGCGACAAGAAAGCGAAAATTTGAATGATTTGGTGTCGCAACGAGAACTGTTGCTGGAGGATTTGAAACAGGCAAGAAAGGAAGCAAGGGAACTGTCCAAGTCATTTACAGATGTAGAAGAAGAAAAAAATCGCCTGTTAAATAAGAATGAACAACTGGCAGGAGAGATTATAGATTTAAGAGAAAATATCGAGATTCGTGAAGCAAGTTCGTGGAAGTTGCAGGAGGAACGAGAAAGACTGTCAGAAGAACTTCGCCAGACACAAGAAAACTTAAACCAAATGGAGGAACTACAAACAATAGAACGGGCAAAAAACAAAGAAGCTGAGGAAAACTTCATGCATGAAATCTTAATCAAAGAACGGGACATTGTAGACTTGCAAAACGAACTGTCCCATTTAAGTGGCAAGTGCGAGTCTATGAAGGATCCAGAAGATGGAACAAAGGACACAGATCCTAACGTGACGAGAGAACTTTCGAAATTGCTGGCCAAATGTAGGGACTTAGAAACTGAAGTAGAAAATTCTCAAATGAAAGAACAAGACCTGAATCAAATGTTAAGCAGGGCCGAAGATAGAATCAGAACATTGACAAGCGAACTAGAAAATGCGAATACGGGAGAAAAAGAAGCAAATGTGAAACTGCAAGAGCTGCAGCAGGAATTTGCTCTCGCCGAAATTGAGCTGCATAAGTTAAACGACAAAAATATGTCTTTGCGAAAAGAAGGCGAGCGAAACCAAGCCAAAGAGTCCGAATATGAAACAATGTTAGCGCACTCGGAACACGAGAAACGAGAACTGACGGAAAAGCTACTAGAAGCAGAACAACAAGTGCAGAATCTGGAGAAAGTCTGTGACGACGTGCAGGGGCGGAAAGAAGTTGCTGTAGAAACAATGAGAGAATCTCTACAGTCCAAAGATAGAAATATCTCCGAGCTAAACAGTGAACTTTCTTTAGTACAACAAAAGTATAAGGAGCTGCGAAATATGATGGATACTTCAGCAGAAAAGAACTCTGGAATTCACAAAGATCTACTCAAAACAAAGGAGGCACTTATAGAGATGAACAGTGAAAATGCTAAACTGCTGCAACAAGATAAAGAACTCAGGGAAGCGTTGTTCCACAAGGAAGAACAACTGAACGAGGTAAAACGTGAAGCAGAGGAACTGGAGAGGGAAATGAATGAAAGAGAAGACGCCTTTGTCGAGATTTGCCACAAGCTAGAAGAATTAGAGTCATTAAACAAAAATGTAAATGAAGAAAATGAACAGCTTTTATACGCTGCTCAGAAGAGTGACGAAAAGCTGGCAGATGCTGTGAGAAATCTACAGGAACTGGACGAAGAGAAAAAACTTGCAGAACAAGAACTAGTTGTTACGCAGGAAAGTATAACTGATCTTGAAACGGCTTTTGAAACGAACCAAGATGAAAAGGACGACTTCAAAAGAAAACTTGAGGATGCCGATAACAAAATACGTGAATTAACTGAAACTAACAATCAACTGCTTGAAGCAATACAAGACCTTGAGATTAAAAGTGTTGAACGCGAAGCTAATTTAGCAACAATAGAGGAATCTCTACAAGCACAAAATGACCACAATGATGAACTACAAATTGAACTAAACACTGCAGAAAATAAGCTTTCTGTATTAGAGACTGCCAAAGGACAAAGCCTAAATCAAGAACAATTACTTCAGGATAAGATTATGAATACACTGCAGTCGCTTAATGAGACGGAAATAGAAAACGCAAAGTTAAAATCACAACAATGTGAGCTTGAGAAGGCATTGGCTAAAGAAAAACAAAAACAACATGATTTGAAAAACATCAGTGACAACCTTGAAAAAATAAACGAAGAAATTTCGAAGGATCTAGAAATAGAGCGAGAGAACGCTTGGGCAGCACAAGATGACCTTGAATCGAAACAAAAAGAATACAAGAGAGTTCACAAGGAACTGCAACGACATAAAATCGAGCTAGAAGAAGCAGAGACAATACAAACGCAAGAAATGTATAAAAAGGCAAAACTAAAGGAAGAACTGCTCCAAGCAAACAAACAAATTGAAGATCTTGAAGTGATGAAAGAAACACTGCAAAGAGACAATGAACAATTAGAAAAACACTTAAGTTCAACGAGAGAAAAGTCTGCTTCGTTAGAAAACAAACTGGAAGAAACTTCGAAGGAATATGCAGATTTGAAAGGACAACATGACGAAATGAAAAAGAGATTCAAATTAAGTACAGACGAAGTTGCCGATTTGGAGAAAATGCTGCAACGCCAAAAGGGACTATGTGAAGATTATAGAAGAACGCTCGTCGAACGGGATGAATCGATATTGAACTTGAATTTCAGCCGAGACGCGGCGGAAGGCGCACTGCAGTCACTGAAGTCAGACCTTATGAACAAAGAATCATCGTACAAGACCAAGAAGGAGCAAGTGGATCGCCTGCAGTATGAACTAAACCGAACACAGAAAAAGCTCGAAAAAACCGAAGTTTTCTATGAGAAAAACTGCCTCGAGAATGAAAAGCTACAAAAGGAGGTTTCGGATCTGAAGAAACGTGTCGGTGAAGTTGAAGAAGTGCGCGTCGAGAAGGAACTCCTCGCCAATCAACTGGAGAATTATAAGAAACATTATAGTATGCAACTGCAATCAACTGTGCCGGTAAGTTCAGCAGAAGAGAAGGTACGCGATTGGGATGATAAACTAGAGCGCGCTCAATCAAGAGTAAGCGACGCCCTCACTGAACTTACCAAAGATATCCGGCGACAAGAACAGAAGAGTTTCCGTGCTGGAACACCGACTAGGAAGAAACAGATCCAGTTTGAGGACCTGGATGAACATGATGTGACAAGAACTAGATCTTATAGTAGAGAAGATTCAGTTGACTCGATAATATCGGAGGGCTCCGAGCGTCAAGACAGCGGAGAGCGCGTTACAAAGAGGAACTACACGCAGCGGAAGGACGAGAGCAGTAAAAACAGAGATGAAATCCACGCTGCCAGCAATGTTGATGCACCAAAAGTGGCTAAACGAAGTGATACTCAGGAAAATGCTTCGGAAACCGAGTGTAAAGAAAGCATATCCAAAGAACTACAAACTTTGCCAGTCGAACCTGCAGAAATTATTATCCATCACACGGAAGTTAACTCATTGTTTTCGGCACCTGAGCACGACTCTTTCACAGACAAACCAACTGAAGCAAGTAACTATGACAGCCGTAATATAATAACAGTGGAACCGCCGCCCGGATTTGATACAGATGACATGGAACAAACCCCTGAGGCACCAAGTTTAATTAAGTTAGATGAAACGCATGACCTGATAACACAGGGTAAAGAAGATGAAAGTTCCATAAGTAGCCCAGGTGATAAACCTTCGTTTGAACCACCAGCGTTTATTGAGCCACCAGCTGACGACTTTGCGCGATACTTTGCTTCATCAGAGCCAAATTCCAGCTTTACCCACGTAACCGACCACACGGAGCCTACATCGTCGCAGACAGGCGCTGAGTCCGATCTGTGGCTGGACCTAATGCCGTATGAGATGCCTGATAGAGAGTCGTTCTCTTATGATGTAACAGACCCCTTCGAGTTACCGCAAACTTCTGACAGTCAGCCGCCGCCTACAACAAGTGAATACGCGGATACTGATCGGGCAGCGGATAGTTTGGCAAGTACTTTACTTGATTTCGGCTTCAGTAAAACCGAGGGTCAAAGCAGTGAAACGTTTGATCCTTATAACACAAATACGGAAGGAACAACACCCACGCCATCTTGGTCGGATATTGAAGATTTTGAGACGCCAAGAACTGTGAAATCGCCGGAAATTAGCGACGAGATTAATTTCGAAGCTAAACAACGAAACAAGAATAAACTTCCTGATCAACAGCCGGGAGAAGTTCAAAACAAAAACGTTAAGATTCTAATTAATGGCCAATCGTACAGCGAAGAGCTCGAGGACAATGAGAGTTCAGTTGATATTTTTGATGAGCCACAAGAAGCACTTGAGGAAAGCCCCCGTCGATATGGGTCCCCGGAGGAACCGACTGCCGAGGCGCATCAAATAACCTCAGTCACGAGCCCTCGAAATAAAACTGTTATCCACAACATTACAGACTTTACAAGCGATGATGACAACAGCGATGAGAATGAAAAAACTGAGAATAAACTGTCAAAATCAAAAGCGGAAAAGCAGCTGAACTTAACTAGTGCGGACGAAAAAGAAATTCCGTTTCAAGCGGTCACGATTCGAATTGATTCCCAAAAGAAAACTGCCACCAAGGTTCCTAATCCTATCAGCAAATCAAGTTACAAACCAGAGGTACCAAAGAGAATAACCCTCATAAAGGACTTTGAGAACAACACAGAAATAGAGCCACTAAACGGCACTGCCAGGGCGGGGCCAGAGAACAATGCACAGGATGACTTCCAAAGGAAGGTTTCTCCAAGAGGTCCCAAGAAAAACGTAACGCAAGAGCAAAGGGAACAATCGGCGGGTAAAGAGTCCGAGGATTCGAACATTACAAGAACCGAGAAAGTAAAGGAGTCGAACAGGGAGCCACGAGAGACCACTGACGATGAAGAGGAACACTGTAAGAAACCAAGCGAGATCGTGAAAAGGTTAGAACGCGCTCATGAAAAAATAAAACCAGAGAAACCCAAACCAAAAATCCCCCCCAGAACTGCCATGGGCAAAACAGCAGTAGCTAAGGAGCTACGTGATGAAGTTCCACAGGAAGAGCAGCTGAAAAGGTCGAATAAACCAGCGAAGGACACAGAAGAATCAGCGGAAAAGACCGAGCCAGTTCCTAAGCCTGCACCTCGCGTGAAAGCACGACACAAGTTGGGACAAGACTCAGTGCTAGAAACAGACGGGCAAACTGTCATGGATTCAGAGGAAACCACTGAAACAAACAGAACAGCTAAACCTCGAAATAAAGTTGTCAAGAACCAAGCAGTAGAGATAAAAGAACTCCCTCCCAAAAGAAAACCTGTAGAAGTCGAAAATGACGGCTCTCCAGATGAATTTCACTGCAGAAAGCCAAGTGAGATGGTGAAAGAGATCGAAGAGCGAGCACGTGGTGGGTCATACGAGACACGCCCACCAAAATCGGTGACAATAGCAGGTGCTCCCAGTAAACCCAGTGAAAGCGGCGAGAAACAAACTGATTACAGTAAAGATGATGATTCCAATAGCCAATCAGCTGTGGATCATCACGAAGAACAGGTAGAAAAAGGAAGAAAACGGGTTTTGAAGTTGATTGCTGCCTTTGAAGGAAAACAGGTTTAAAATCTACTTCCACTGTTCAATTCAGACATTCGCTGTGGTTTGGCTTGTACAACTAGGGGCACAAATTTGTGACAAGTAGACTTCACGTTTCTCTAATATAAGGTACTGTTATACTCGCCAATCATCCTCATGACCCAGGTACAACTATGAATGATCGACATCTCTATCTCATCATCTCATCACTGTGAATACGATCGATTAGTGCTCTAAATTTCAAGACATATTTTAACTTGTGATAGATATTTTTGAAAAGCAAACGTTGATCAAAAACTGCAAAAACATGTACAAAGTCGAAATCAATGTTTGTACTGTAGATTGTCCGTATATTAGACATGTATACTATTTATTTAAACGCACAGAAGATCCCAAATGTAGAACATGATACTCAGTGAAAGTTTGCCTTCAGTAGAAGATCTTATTTTCAAAGAAAATAATATTTCAGATAGGACTAATAGACACAAAATATTCAAGGTTTTGAATAGTGACTACGCCAGCTTAAGATTCTATCATTACTAATCTGGTCACGACACAAGTTATACGAAAAAAAATCAGACTTCTATTTGCCCAGCACTTATACACTGGTGGACCAAGAAGAGTTGATTGTCAAATCATTTATAATTTGTAAAGCTATCCTGTGCTATCCAGCAGCATCTATTTAAATACTCTGTCTCGACGACAGGAGACTCTAAACAAGTTTACAATTATCAGTACAGAGCATGCATGCAATAAAGTTTTAGTGAGGACATTTCAAATAACTTGCGTCAGTGGACAGGGAGGACCCCGGGGGG
>JANVCJ010149253.1:0-15091 GCA_026413505.1 Epizoanthus ramosus
AAGGGGTTAACATGGGGTTAGTATGGGTTTAGGAAGGCGTTAGTAAGTGGTCAACATGCATGAGGTTACCCTGGTGTTAGCAAGGGGTTAACATGGGGTTAGTAAGGGGTTAACAACGGGTTAGTAAGAGGTTTGCAAGGGGTTATGAAGGGGTTAACATGGGATTAGCAAGGGGTTAGCAAGGGGTTTACGTGGGGTTAGAAAGGGGTCAACATGGGGTTAGCAAGGGGTTAACATGGCGTTAGCATGGGGTTATCAAGGTTAACACGGGGTTAGCAAGGGGTTAACATGGGGTTAGTAAGGGGTTAACAAGGGGTTAGTAAGGGAACATGCATGGGGTTAGCATGGGGTTATCAAGACGTTAACATGGGGTTAACAAGGGGTTAGTAAGGGGTTAACATGGGGTTAGTATGGGTTTAGGAAGGCGTTAGTAAGTGGTCAACATGCATGAGGTTACCCTGGTGTTAGCAAGGGGTTAACATGGGGTTAGTAAGGGGTTAACAACGGGTTAGTAAGAGGTTTGCAAGGGGTTATTAAGGGGTTAACATGGGATTAGGATGGCGATAGTATGGGTTTGGGAAGGGGTTAGTAAGTGGTTAACAGCATGGGGTTAGTAAGGGGTTAGTAAGGGGTGAGCAAGGGGTTAGTTTGGGTACATTATTTGTATGTTGAATACTCATCATTGTGGAGTATTTAAACCATCTTTCACACAGTGAATGGGCGGTTATGTTACCGTGCAAATCTTCAAGGGTCAACACATACACGTAAATAATTTGTGCTTGATATTTATTATATTTTTGTTATTTTTATTTCCACTATCTTTCCATAATAGCGTCGCAAATACTTCAATGTTTACAGCTTACAAGAGGAACAGTTTATTTATTATCTATGCATTGATTAAAATGCGAGCTGAGAGGACTGCAACTGGTAAACAAAGAACGTTCAGACATACGACAAAAATATGGTGCAGGTTAACCATTGTCCACACCACATCAAAATTAATGTCCGAGTTACAAACAACAAGAAGTGCAACTTAATTGATTTTCATTTGCCGGTCACTTAATCCTGGCACTTGCTCAATTTACCAGTCCCAGTCCCTTATCATTCTAGCTGGGACTGTTAAGGTACTCAACAGATTACATACTCACCGTAGTTTATCTAGATTCCAAAATATTATCTTTTCAAAACTATTTATTTCCTGGAACACAGTTCCTCACAAAAATAAATCTCCGTACGGTCCTTGCACTCTTTCAAGTCATTACTATTAATGGAATATCAACCTGTCTTGTAGTCTATTCACTTCACATCACCCAGATTTCGTGGTGAAAGACCCATAGATGTTGGAAAGTAAATTCTTGTATTTTCTGTCTCAGGCAAATCTTTCCTGCTTTGAACAACACGCAATAACAAAATATTCTTACCACAAACGAACACTGTTTCCCCAATTTGTTTCTGAATTGCAATTGTTGCATACGAGGGTAGAGATGATACAAATGTAGGATATATATGATAATGAAAGTAGATGTAATTCAATGTCAATTCAACTGCATGTGGCTATGGCTGATAGAGAGGTGTGGCAGGATGTTGTGAGAGGAGTCTCGGTCGATACCGAAGGATGATGATGTTGAATTCAATGTTATGTAGGAAACAAATCACTGGGGCGACGGAGAACTGTTCGTGGAAATTGAGATTTTGCATATTCACTCTCCAATTCAAGCAAATGAGTCTTCTTGTTTTCTTGTAGACAGTAGGCTAACAAACAACCATGGCTGTAACTACTTCAACCTGTTGCGTCTCATTGACTGTTTCCCCGCCCCACCTTTGGAAACCTGATGTACATGGGTAACAAAACAAAGATGGCTGACATTCATGGAGAAGGGTAACACAACCATTTGGCCTCTTCCTTGCAGCAGGCAACAGTGTTTACTCTTACGAAACTGCAACTGTCTTGTTGCCTCGCCCCACGTTTAGAAACCTGATGCAGATGGCTAACAAAACAATGATGGCTGACATTCATGGACGGGAGTACCACAACAGTTAGCCTATTCCTAGTAGCAGGCAATAGTGTTCACTCTTACAAACTGCAGTTGTCTTGTTGCCTCTCCTTAACTATTTCCCCACCCCACTTTTGGAAACCTGATAACAAAACAATGATGGCTGACATTCATCGAGGAGAGCATCACAACAGTTACCCTATTCCTAGTAGCAGGCAATAGTGTTCACTCTTACAAACTGCAGTTGTCTTGTTGCCTCTCTTTAACTATTTCCCCACCCCACCTTTGGAAACCTGATAACAAAACAATGATGGCTGACATTCATCGAGGAGAGCATCACAACAGTTAGCCTATTCCTAGTAGCAGGCAACAGTGTTCACTCTTACAAACTGCAGCTGTCTTGTTTAGCTCTCCTTAATTGTTTCCCGCCCCGCCTTTGGAAACCTGACAACAAAACAACGATGGCTGACATTCATCGAGGAGAGCATCACAACAGTTAGCCTATTCCTAGTAGCAGGCAATAGTGTTCACTCTTACAAACTGCAACTGTCTTGCTATTATAAAACTTAAGATATATAATTTGTTCCATAAGCAAATATGCCTTGTGGCATTCATTACTTTATATAATAATTTAATCGTGAATAGCTGCCTCAATCAAGAGGAACTATGTTCAACAGTGCTATAAATATATGAATAATGTACTTTAATTTTATATAATTCTGCAAATAATTTTGTGTCTTCTTCAGCAGGGCCCACATCATCACTGCACCATTCTTCAGCTTGATATACGTAATTGGCGCATTAGCGCCTCTCTTTTGAAACGGCGTCGTACGTTCTACATACCGTATGCAATAGCCCGAGTTTCAGTCTTTTGTTGTAACCAGTAATAAATGAAAGCTAGGCAAGATGTAGGTACCTTTGAAAATACGGCATCGTCTATTCTCTATTTTTCCCAATATTTTTGTCTTTGTATTGTATTCGCACAGTCCCAAGGCATATCTCCATTTTCCATTCAAAACATGGTCAGTATAAGCCAGTTTCAACAGGTCATATTCACACAACCAAGTACTTTCCAAACGAGTGCCTGCCCCAACTGGTCAATATCTCTTGTGTTGAATTGTAACTGTCGTAAAATAACCCTTTCAAACAAACTCCTTTCCACGTTAAACTTGGTATGTATTCAGAGGCTGATGAACTTTACTCTAACTCGTAACTTTACCCTCTCTAACCGGCAGGTCTGGAAGCAGTCGGTTGTAACAGTAGACAACACATAGCGTATTTCTGTCTTCAGAAGGTCTAGAGCAAACAGAATAATAAGTATTAGTACGTGCATATCATTGCTGGAAAAGTTGTCCTGGTTAAACATTGTCATCACTACTACTAGAAGATGCTCTTTATATTACTGGGTGGTGAGCAGATATAAGTTTTATGATTTAGGTCTACATGTTAACGAGGATACTGTGGTTACTATGGTTCAAGTATAAATGTTCACGGGGAAACTGGTTTGGGTCTACATGTTAGGCCCTGTTTACATGGAGGCAGGCCACCCAGTTACCAGGTTGGCCCACCTTGGCGAGATCTCGCCTCATGCCTATTTCCCTAATTAAACTTTCATTGTGTTTATATGAGAAGGCAGGCAGCCTTGATTGCTGGGCCAGACAGTATGGTGCCATGCCAGCTGACTTCCCATATAAACAGTATATCGGGGAAGCCAATATTATTATCGGCACTGAACCGGTAATTTGTCTGTTTATTGAAATTGCATGTCCGAATGAACACGTCACCAACAAGTCAATAACTTCATCTCGGTAACTGGGCTCATATAAACACACAGGAAAGTTCATCTTGCCAAGTGGGCCGGCCCTACTACTATGGTTTGGGTCTACATGTTAATTGGTTGCTATGGTTTGGGTCTATATGTTATGGGGTAATGCTACCCAATCTGCGAGTGCAGTGGAACAGGGTTCACAAAGAACCTTGGAAATGAAATTCCAACACTGTGGCTCATTGTCCATGATTTAGAACGGCGTGAACGCAGCACACACAGGTGGAAAACACACCTATATATACATGGCTATTTCAGCAAATTGTTGTGACAAATGCTTTTTAAACAGCAACAATCACACTGGGCAAAACAATCTGAAATTACATGTTTTTACCTTGATCTAAGGATAGTTTCCTAAATTTCATAAGTTTCCCATGACTGAGGGAACCCTGTGTAAGTTCAACTACTCGGCTATGTCTTGAATAAGAAAACAAGTGCAGTGAGGGGTCCCCCAGAGTACATTTCTGTTAGCTGAACCATCTGTTAGAACACTAGTGCCTACAGTATCAAGATGAGAGATTTAAGTGGTACGTACCTCTTCGTCATCACAGTCATGTGTCCAGTGGCCAAATACTGAAACAGTAAACAACAGATCAGGAATCAAATGTCTACAACAAGTATAACATGAAATACCAACAGGTATAATAAATAAAGACAACACCACGAGGCACCACCACAGCACCAGCTGTACTCCACTCCACTCCACTGCCAACTGCATACCAGTCTACTCCTTTCAGCTTGCTACTTTACTAGCTATTATAATATTTTTCACTTTCATTATTATTGTTATTGTTATTGTTATTATTACACTACTATTGAGGCGATTTCGCTTTACTGTCAAAAGCTCATTGTCATTTGCGTCAAAGCAGCTTTTTGAGCAATAAAATTCGAGAGTTGAGTACTGACAACCAATCAGAGATGAGAATTGACACGTGACTCGCTTGTGCGAGCATTTTGTTCTGATCAATCTTTGACAGTCAAGCGAAATGATCTCTATACTGCTGTGTCATTCAATACCTTCACAGATGTCACAGTACGCTCTTTCCTCTGTCCTGCTACCATGGTACTGGGTCCCAGCATCATCTGGCGACGACGCCTGGGTAGGACAGTCGTCAGTGTCATGCAGGTCAAACATGTCACAGATATCACAGAACAGCCGCTGTTTAAAGCCAGGCTTCAGTGGTTCGTCATCAGCCCTGAAGTGAAATGAGCAACCATTTGAAACTGTTTTAGCTGTTATATATGCAATTTAAGACTTGTCATTAAGATTCAAAGGTTTATTATTGCCACAATACAAGATTCAAAACAAAAGAAAAACAAACAAGTGAACATAAGTGGCGGGTGCAAGGGTAACAACACCTATAGGGTTAACAGAAGTCCCTTGCACCCAATGAAAAAGAATTGATCCTGCAATATACTACAGTCATCAGTGAACAACTTTAGGTTTGATTGTACTACATCCATTAGAATCAGTATTGACCCAAGTACATCACACACTGTTGATGTCCGATGATGAAGTCTGACGGCCATAATTTCAGATACCCCGTATAGTATTCCGTAGTAACATTTGTTGAGCAACCGAGTCCAAGCCCTTGGCAAATTCTAAGAATATTACACAAATCTGTCTTTGTTCATTGCTGCTTTCTACTTCCAATTACCAGTTATCCTAAATGCAATTCCCATGTAAACACTTGCGAAAGAAGTAGCTAACACTGGGAGATAAGTAGTTAACTAAAATATGTCCCACAGAAATGCTAGGTAAACAAGAGGGGATACACTTACGACTCTAGCAATCCATTTGCACTGAAATCCTCTCCAGTTACTAGCATCTCTATCTTCCGGTCAGCTTCTTCGTTCTTTCGCTGAAATCCATAAAGTGACAACTTGAGTACCATCATTTCTAAACAGTGCTGTATGTAAATGTACTACACAAATTGCCAGCATTCCTTGTTTAAGTTCCCACTAGAATACCATCTTCATCCCCATCCCCGTCCCCATCACCGTCCTCATCTGCATTCCCATCTCTGTCCCTGTCCCTGTCCCTGTCCCAATCCCAATTACCATACCCATATCCATATCCATATCCATACCCATACCCATATTCATACCCATATCCATATCCATATCCATACCCATACCCATACCCATATCCATACCCATACCCATATCCATGTCCATACCCATACCCAAATCCATACCCATACCCATATCCATACCCATACGAATTATCATTGTCATTCCCAGTTTCTCTTATATTCTGTCAAATCTCTACCCAAACTGTTTCATATTTTGGTTGTGTAATTGTGGTAGATACTACAGCACTTTATTACACAACTGAGTCAGTAGAGTCCAAATAACCACAAGAGAGGGGCTGGAACGAGTACAAATATCCCACGATATTTGTACTGTAGGTTGGTTATTTGTACGGTAGGAAGTAAAATAGCAAACCTGCTTAAAGGATTCTGATATTTCGAACATCCAAAATGCAGTTGTATAATAAATCTCTTATTGAACAGCATAGTGTGTAGTATGGCTGGATATTTTTACTCGTCATTTGTATTTGACTCGCCCTATGGGCTTGTCAAAATACTGCTGACTCGTAAAAATATCAAGCCATACTACACACTATGCTGTTCAATAAGGTATATATATGTCATAGTAATATTAGATAGAGTTAACGAAGCAGCAGCGAGTTTAAAATCACTGTGGCCCCACTGTAGAAATGGATGTTAGGTATGTTATCTAAGAACATTGAACTTCCAAGCAAGGCGCCCCTTGCACGCGCGCACGAGGGACTAAGTACTAGAGAATCTCATTTTGAGAGCAAATAGAATGAAGAGTTTTTTCTTGTAGCGAGACTGCGAGAGTGCGAGTTACGAATTAAAACTTGTGAAAATCTGAAACATTAGTGAGTTTATTGTCGGAAAAGAACAAAGTTCTTTAGCAGTAGGAACAGAACAGTTTATTATCACAAGTTTACAAATACTACTCTTGGACCAGGAAGTACTGATAAATCTCGTTAATTCCGTATATTGTTCGTTAAGAAGTAGTCTTATGTGCTGGGACTGATAGAAGAACTTTAATTAGAAAATATTTTATATTGATAATTCGACCGTAATATATGCTCAAGATTTTATCAGAAATGTTCAAGTATTATGACGCACTTTGTCTTGTAATCTCACTTTCAACACGATTTTTCTACTATTAAGAATTACAACAGCATCATAACCGAACTTGTTGATGAAGTTATGCTTCTTCTCAATATTTTATGACTTTATCTCGCCACTTAGAAACAGTTTGTAACTGGTTTATAGGAACTGAAACTCACCCCTCCCCTCCCCCCGGCCGTGATGTGTTCTTCCACTATTACTTCTAAAATCAAAGAAACAAGAGAAATACACTGTTTTAGTTGGAGAAAAACTGAGGCTGTTCAAACCCTACCCACCCCCCCTTAAGATAGATTTATTCAGGGCAGTCCATATTATCTTGTGTAACAGTTTTCCTAAGTAACGGCCAGGTTTAATTTATAGGAAGGGTTTTCATTGATAAATTACGTTGTCAGATGGGTCTCCGATGAATAATGAAACCAACTTTAAGTTTTTCAAAATTAAGAATGCAGCACACCAACAGATTACTTGATTATGACAAAATAATCGAATTTACGGTAATTGTTGTGTTCCACATTACTCTGTTTTTAATAGTGATGAATTGTCAACAAATCAGGGCATCTCGAAATATTAGAAAAGATTGTATAAGTGTTGGAAACGAAAACGTTCGGCTGTTAACCCAATCCAACCATTAGGAGCTATATTGTTTTAATTTTTTAGAAACAAAAACGCCTGTCGCAGAAAACAGTTTGCAGACAAAAAAATAAGAACTTGAGTAAAAAGGAAAGAATTTACAAAAATGTAACAATTAAAAGAATGTAATAATTAATTTATTTTTTAAGACAGATTTTTCACAATGAATCGATGATTTTGCTGCAGCGGAGATGGTCATTTTCTAACTGGTGACTTTTTTATTCGAGTTTTTTTTTTATCCTACATGTAATATCCGATGGAGATTACAATTCTCGGGCCACTGATAATGGAAAATCCCCCACTTAGGCGGAGTTATCTGCTAATAACACTGAGGATTAAAGGATTCTACAATCAGCACTTCAAATATGTTCTCAGTGGCTTTTATACACCGTGGGAGAAGCCGCCTTAGCGGATGTTGTAGTAGCTAAAGTTTCAGTCAACTGAACAAACAAGTACAGTGCTACTGAAATAAAACAGAAATCAACAATTGTTTATCCGTGGACAGCCGGTAGGATACATTTGAAATGCTAGCCGACCAATTGTTCTTGCACTGTTCAAGGCTTGACATCACCACGGGCAGTAAACAGTCATGTGTATTGATCTTAGAGTAGTATAAAATGCTCAGTTGTAAGATTAGATTACATTTTTAGATTCATATTGTAAAGAGTTTTTATCCTAATGGATGCTATAAGCCTGTATATAGGTTATGCAAAATCCTGAATATTTGAAAGTTTATATTGTGTTCTTAAAGCAGTAATAAATCAACTTTCTATTATGTCGTTAAACAAGTTATGCATTACTTTTTATAAGCGTCAAGCTTTGCTTTTTATTTTTCTAAACAAAGTCGTTTATAAGGAAATATTAATATGAAATTTGTGTACGAATTCAACTTAATATGACGTCACTAGTTTCTTACAGTCAAGTGGTTATAGTCGCGAATTTCTTGAAATTTCACTATTTCACTGATATTTATCAAGAGACAACCTACATTAATTCAATATAACAGCTGACTTCGTAGCAATAAATATTTAACAATAGAGATTCCATTCAGTTATCAATACAAATATATGACATTGTTGTCTCTTTCAACAAAATCTGCAACACAGCTTGTATTCATTTCATTCTGAAAACATAACTTTGAGAAAGCGGCGGTTTTATTAAAGTCACAGACAGTTTCGGGATTTAGTTGAGATATCATTTTTAAAATACTTAGAAATTTGTGGAGACGATTCATCAGAGTATAAATTTCCCTCTTTTGATCTGACGAAAGGCTAGCGCTGGAAACGTCAGCTGAAAAAATCTTCTATCGTCATGGGAAAAAGTTACAAACGAAGTTGTTCAATCACATTATACTCAGTTGTTTCGGCGTGTCTCGCTATTGTGTTGATGTATGTTTAAGACTGAACAGCAAGCTCCTTATATACACTTTGGAGGATACATTTGCGATCTGAATTGTCAGGAACATATTAACGGCACAGCACTATTGGGTCACTTCAGTTTAGATTTGTCGATTGTAGTTTTCTAACTGAAACACTTTCTTTTCGCAACGCGAAATGCACAGATAGAGTTGCTGTAATATTGGAAAGACTTGCATCACTATGAATCAGTAAAATTGTCAGTTGAAAGGGAGAGGGAGGTTCTGTATAAATTCTTCGTGTTTAGTATCTCGCTGTAACTGAAGTAGAAATTACAGAAGATGTCAATGCGTTGTGTAGCTTCCATCTGCTTTCATCTAATCGCAATATCAAGCATATACTGGTATGATTAGTATATATGAACCTGCTTGAGGCAATTTTAAAGGACGCGTCGGCAGTTTGCTTGGATTCAAAGAAGTTAAATTTTGATGTTAATCAAAACAAACGTTTTTGTTTTCATATTTAGAAAAAAAATATTGAAAACTTCCGACTGTCGGCTAAGAAATACTTTACATCTTTTTTTCTTCAAAAATAAGAGCGGCTAGAATACTGTTGAACCGAATCTGAGAGTTCGTCAAATTTTATTTGAACTAAGACGTTCGACATGACAATGTTTTGGCTTCGTCTTCTGTAGGAACGTTGGTAGGCATAAGCTGCCGACAACTATATAACAAAATTATATATTAAACAGTATATTAAAGTTATAAGTTGTGTAATTTTGCATATTCTAAACAATACTATAACTATTGTGTATAAATGCAATGGTATATAGCACTCGGCCAAGTCTGGTGTTAACTGATATGTTTCACTGAGAAAGATTTGTTTCTATGGTATTCAAAAGCTGCAGCTGGGAAGGTCTAAACTTCACCCGCCCTGCTTCACCGAAAAATTCGAACATTCTACTTCAATTCAAACTGGATACGTGTGGCACAAGACAAACGGATGTATTGTCCTTCATTAGTCGCATCTGATTTACTTATTGCTTATATTCATAGCACAACTGTTCAAATTTGCCTATAAGCACCGAACGATTTCGCCGAAAGGAGCACTACAATAGCAACAGTAATATTGAAAATCTGGTTTTATTGCGTTTCGTTATCAGAACAAATTCTTTTCAGTACCAATATACTGAAATACAATAACTTTAAGACCCAAGAAAGCTAGTAACCCGCATACACGGAAATCTGAAAGTCATCGCAGAGAAAATTGTAAACAAAACTTACGAAAGGATGCGCTGCTTTTCTGTGAGTTCGACAATAATCCTTCGCTAATGCCAGACAATTTTGACTGTGAGTTTACGTGAACACCTTATTTGTTTTATATCATAAATAATGCACAGTATGATTGAAATATTGCAGTTCTGGTGAACAGAAAAGTCAGTAGAGTCGTAACAGACCTCGTAGGAGTTCGACATAGCAAATTTTTAACATTTTATTCAATCGTGGCAGCGTCAACATCCTCGTTTATCATTATCGCCACCAGAGGTTCATTTCTTATTTTATCGCCTGCATGTTCGTTCAAGAACTGAATTTCTCAAACTGTAGGCACAACTAACGTGCCAATACCACAGAGCAACTAATGATACGTGAATGGCTACTGGAAATAATCGCATCGCTACGTAAGAATCATTAATTATCGTCAATTAGAAGTGTACAAGTTAGAGGCCGTGAACCTTAATAAGTCTTTTGTCCCAAGCTCACAAAAGAGTTCCCGAGACGTGCATTCGTTTATCCCCGGGGCTTATCGAGATAAAACTAAAAGCCTCAATACTAATGTATTTAAAAGCTCTGCTCTACCAAATGAACTCAGAACAGCTCGGGGTATAACCGATATATCCTTTAATACAAGTTTGAGGCTTTTTCTCCAAGCAAGATTATTTGAAGAGAATCGCGAGCTTTGCATTTGCAATCATCTTCAGGTACGGCATTTGATTGTAATGATTCTGGTACACTAACAGCCGCATAGGAGGCCATTTCTCGTGTTGAACAGCTTACAAATGTAACGAAACACAGCTCACGAAAAACGGCCGTCTTACTGAAATATACAGATTGATTTTTTCTGTTATGTCTGATCACCAGTGTCTTATTCACTTTTTACCTTCACTTTAACTAACAACACGTACATACACGCGTGCTTTTATATATGTTGAACGAATTTCGTAGTAATTTATGACCATTTTATTTACAAATCGGCCTCTTTTAAATCTGCGATGTATTCACTCGCTCAGAATAACCGGTCAACTTGTTGATATCCGCATTAATTATCGCCGATTTGAATGATGAAACGATTATCATTTAGTCAAATTGATCCAAGACATCGATGTCTGATTCCGTGCAAAAATCATCCACACTCTCTAGTTAATCCGGTCAGATCTGTCAAATATACTAGACTCAACACAAAATATAGCAGTGCTCTTCCGTGCTCAGTTATATGCACTTCAGACGCCCTCGCGTTTTGCGTTGGTTGGAAAAATGGCTATATTTTGATTTTTTTCTAGTTTTTAATGGGCTTATAAATCGAGATTTGTGTTTCTTTGCATATTTTGATGATCATTTGCCGGAACCGTCATCTGCTGTTAAAAATGAAATCAATAATAATTATTCTTGCTCACTTCGATCGATGACATTGCATATGGAATATTTTGGGCCACCGCTGACTGTATGTACTCTAACATTTTACTGGTCTTTTCTTACTCATGTTCTGTAGCTACTATGTTATATATGGCAACATTTTCTTCACGATTTTTCCTACTTAGTAATAAATGTAAATATATCGCAAAGATGCACAGTTCCGCCTGACGATTAGCATAGAAAATGTTTCCTCTAATCTATATAATTCTAGTATTCTATATAATTCTAATATAATCGGCTGCTCGTAATCTTCCCATAAACATATAAACTTCCACTGATTTTTTGTTCAGACACTGAAAATTTAGTATGACAATAGGAAAACAACAGCACTAATAACAGAATACTTTTATCGATATTCAAATAAGTTACTCGGTTCAGAAAGTAATTTAAAGGCTGCCTGATTCAAGAGAGTGGATACAATAGCCAATTATTTTTGATCAACGACTGAGTACACGTAGTGTGAGAAGTGCCGAGATTTGAGCCTCGGTGAGGAAATCGCGCAAGTTCAGCATTATTTTGCTGTCCGCCGTCATGTAAAGCTGATGGTGACTCAGATATTAAATGCCAGAACATTATCAATAACTGATTTTTTTAGTCTATCGCCCTACCTTCCATTTAGCATGTTCAGGAAGGGAGTCGATTAAGCAGCGAATGTTTTTAACGTTCATTCACATGCAGTCGAATTTCTGAAACTTGCACTTACTTCTGGGATGTGAGTCCTCTGAGCTAGACTGGAGTCAGTACAAGAAAGTATATTGCTCACTGTTGCTTTTTTGTTTTTACTCATTCTGTCGTTATTTACATCTTTGTGTGTGTGTGCGCGTCTGTCTCTCTGTCTCTGTCTGACTGTTTGTCAATTATTTATTTATTTGTTCGTTTGTTTGTTTGTTTGTTTGTTTGTTTGTTTGTTCGTTCGTTTGGTTGTTTGGTTGTTTGTTCGTTTATTTGTTTTATTGTTTGTTTGTGCTTTTGATCGTTCGTTTGTCTGTTAGTCTGTTTGTCTGTTTGTTTGTTTGTCTGTCTGTCTGTCTGTCTGTCTGTCTGTCTGTCTTTCTGTCTGTTTTTCTGCCTGCCTGTCTCTTTGCCTCATTCTATCTCCGTTTCTCTGTCTGTCTGTGTGCGCGTATGCTTAGTTTCATTCCAAACTACTTGGTAGCAGGGATCGCTGATTAGTCTCTGTTCCTTTTCAAGGTCGTACTAATGGCCAATACGACAAACTCTACGAATGCCGAGGAGGGTTATAGTCATTTCTTCATTCCCAAGCTTGTGTGTTATGTCGTCATCTTCATCGTCGGCGTCATCGGCAACACGCTTGTATGCCTCGTGGTGTGCAGAGAGAGGAAGATGAAGAACGTCACCAACTATTTCATAGTGAACCTAGCCGCGGCTGATCTCTCCGTGCTGCTAATCTGCATTCCGTTTGATTTTGGCGAGCAAGTCACTGCTAAGTGGCCATATGGTGGCTTTCTGTGCAGACTGATTTACCCGTTACAGACAATGGCTACAACTGCTTCGGTTTTCACCCTTGTGGCGATTAGTTTGAATCGGTAAGTTCTTGATTTGTTGCACAACTGATTTTATTTGAAATTACCTGTATATTACACGAATCCATTGACGATATATACACAATACCTTCCTTGATGTCTTCTTAATGCATTCCGTGACACTTTTCTGTAGTGGGTGGGTTCGTTTGATGTCTGTCTGTCTGTCTGTCTGTCTAATTGATTGATTGATTGATTGTCTGTATGTTTGTTTGTCTGTCTGTCTGTACGTCTGTACGTCTGTCTGTACGTCTGTATGTCTGTCTGTCTGTCTGTCTGTCTGTCTGTACGTCTGTACGTCTGTACGTCTGTCTGTACGTCTGTACGTCTGTATGCCTGTACGTCTGTATGTCTGTATGAATGTCTGTATATCTGCGTGTCTGTCTGTATGTCGCTCTTGGCAATACAAAGAACCTAGATGATTGTGAAAGTACCCGAGGAAATCGAGTTTAAAAACACAGTATTCCACACATTTATATAGCAATATTGATTTCAGCCCTAGTACAGAAATCACACGTAATGAACATCATCAACTCAGTCCTGTCTGTTCCATCCTTTCATTTTCTAGGCAACCTGAACTTGACTATTCTCTTTAACCTTTTTTCAATATTTCTTTCAATATTTCAATCTCTTTATTGGTTTTGATAGCATTTTGGTTTAATATATTACAAAGAGAAAAAAAATTAAAATGAGTAGTTTTGCTTGCATTCATTATGTTGCTGGACAGATATTAGAATTGTGACAACCGTCTCTGAATTTATCGAGTCTTTCTTTTGTTTTTCTTGAGTGTGTCGTTTCTCTTTTTTCTCCTTCTTCTATCTATATGCAAGTGTTCGAGGCCTGTTTGTTTGTTTTCACTGATTAAGATAATCTCTTAATTAACAATTCACACCGTATTTTACTTCACGCTTCGTTTTCCGACAAAGTTATCAAAATATTATGGGACAAAACTGGCAGTTTCCTCAGTCAGCTGACAAACTCTTAATTAAACAAGAACACCCACGCTCGTTTCCTCAGTTAAATCAAGGGTTCATGGCCAGCTGTCTGCGAACAACAAAGATACGCGTCTTGTTCCTTCGTCGCTACATACTACTTACATGTATTTCACTTCCCAGCGACCTTAAGTTTTTCAAAAATAAATGAATTTAAATTAAAACCGAAAACCTATGCCTCCGCAAAGCACGTATGTGGCTGTGTCAGTGTGTGCCATTACTCAAAGCTCTCACTAGAACAAGGAAAATTATTTCTATTAAAATCTTTAATTTATGTCGTATTCGGTAAGAATCTTGTTATGTTATCAGTTTCCTTTTTCACAACTCCAGTTTACTCCAGTGTAATCTACAACATTAAGGAATTTTTCAAAAAAGCGGCAAAACATTAGGTCGTTGGATAATATTAGTATATTCATTGCCGAGGTGCCAATAGTGTAGTTCCTCCTCTTTAGACGAATTCAGATTGTTAATGACCGCCCAATTTACGTTATCAGAGAAACCTTGATTTGCCGCTTAAAATCTACGTATGATCCAAATATACTAATTCCTTCCGCTAGATAATTAAGGCCTGTATGTTAACCGAGATGCTTTGCGGGTTACAGTTACTTACCTAGGTGCTAGAAAATATTATTGGATATTCAGTTTATTTGTTGTTGTTATTTCAAATAGTTGAAGATGGCCTAAAATGCATATCTATCAACTATGTGCAGGCTGTGTAATTGTCCACAAATCACAGGAAATCTATAAATAACAGGTTACCGTGGTAGAAAAACACAACAGAGATGATGATAAGTCATAAACTGGAACGTGGATGGTTAAATTGGGGAAGATTAAAACGGATTACAAACTCTAAATTTAATTTCGGTCCAGGCTAGACATTAAATACGTTAAATC
>JANVCJ010149364.1:0-15087 GCA_026413505.1 Epizoanthus ramosus
CCCCCCGTACATAATTATGCTCGACTATTTGTATTCAGTGTGAGAATTTGATTTCAAAGTAGTGGGTGGTTTCATATTTCCGTTTCTATCCCCATTCTCGTTAGTGGCTTGCCATCCTCGGAGACTCAGGGGGAGACCCAGGGGCAGATCGCTGGACTGCTCTTACAACGCCCAACGGTCTCCCCCTGGGTCTCCCCCTAGGTCTCCGAGGATGGTGGCTTACCCGCTGTTTTAGCAGTGCCTACGTGGCGGTATTGATAACGAGGTCCCGTAACACAAGTAGCGCTCGATACCACAATGTCGGCACTGTTAAAAGAGCGAGCAACGCTCTTGGAATGAAAATGTCTCTACCCCGACTTTTCTTTCCTTTACAACTCCACGTCGCAAACTATTTGTTTTGTCTGATTTAACCGTGGAAACTCTCGCCCCACAATATGGTTGGCTCTAGGTCTTTAAAAGTACCTTTGGAATGTAAATACTAGATCCGGAGGCACTGTGATGAAACTAGGGTTAAACTAGCTTCAGTGCTATACAGCTCTGGTTAAAGTTTGATGCCTTGCAGATGTTTTTGATACGCAAGAAGCAAATCAAGGCATGATCGTAACAAGATGTTACTTCAGTTTCTTAACCTTCTGTGCATAAAGTAGTTCCTTGCGTAGACCAACTCGACTTCCCAAGCTTCTTATTGCCAAACCTGACAGAAAAAAGTCATGTTTATCAATTTGCTACAATCACTATAATAAGTAGACTGAGAAGCAAAAACAAGGCTACAAGGATTTTACCCTAATTTTATGGGTAATTTCATATTTTTTAGTTTAGTGCTTAACGGTAAAGAAAAACGAGTATAAGGTGGAAATACATGTAAACGTTTTTAGTAGATATTTTTGTTATTCACTTACTGCCACAATGAAAACCACTGTCATGTGACGTGAGGATCCTGGTTAAATTTTTAGTCATACAGCAACAAAAATATCTGCATCCTGATTGGCTGAGAGAAGTGTTGTTCATTTGAAATCTGAGTGCATTTTGAAATCGAGTGCAGTTTTTTTTTAAAGCAAGTACAAAGATGTATAAACAAACGCTGATTGGCCAGCCCAGAAACATGAGCCAATCAGATCACAGCTAATGCGCGGATGGTGCTGGGAACGAATTGCAAACAAACGTAACCTCCATTTTGTTTCGTTTTGAAGTTTGAACGAAACTTTCAAAGCAGATTTATACTTGAACAACTTGCTGTAAGTTGAAGCAAAATATTTAGTCCAACACGCAAAGGATCAACAGAAAGCGGTTAAAGGTATTTAATTAATAACGTAGATAACATAAACACGTATGAGGCAAATGACTGGAACTGAAACTGAAGACGACTCGCGAGAAAATGTCCACACAGAGTCAAACGGAAAGAATTTTTGTTTCTGTATGATTACCAAGTAATCGCACGTTATTCCTCGTGCAATTTCGGAATACATTAGCACTCGTAAATTTTCAAAGACCACAAATTGAACTCGCTTTAATACGCTCGTTCAGTTTTGTTAGTCTGAAACATGTATTCGTGCTAATTTATTTCATGTGATTACTACACGTATTAGTGTATTATTACTGTTTTGGTTATCGTTATTGTTATCGACGTGCTTGTCGTTGTTGTTATTACGAAGGCAAGGACGAGACCAACCAGTAAATAAGAACATTTTAGAACACGACAAAGACAGGGACAGTGCCAAGCGCAAGGAAAATATCAGTGACAAGGGCAAGAACTGTAAAACTGCAATAGCCGTATGACAAAGGGAATTGAATCAGTGCCTGCTCCCAATAACAGAAGCAACACAGCGGCTTCTACTTTACCTTTACAGTGCTGTCGACAGCCCCTGAGAATATTCTTCCACGTGATGCCGCCAGGCACGCCACACTTCCCTGGTGACGAAGTAATGTCTGCACGCACGTGAAACTCTCGAGATTCCACACCTAACAGGGCCAAATACAAAGATAATTCGACGTTATCAAACGCCACCATATAAACAAGTGAAACTGTTATCGATATATTTAGTCATCGATTATGAGACAACAAAAATGCCCGTGCGTGAAAGTCGTCGATAAGAAACCACTATAAATCTCGTCATCGACACGTAGACGTCCCTGACTAATACTAGTAATACGTTGAAAAGCCCGTACTCCGGTTATTGTGGACGAGCCCAGAAGAGTCCAAAAGAGTTTGCTTTTCGCCAAACTTGGGAAGTATTTTCGAAAGTATCCGTGGATGATAGTCCAAAAAGTATTGAAAATGATTGAGATTCGCTTTCAAACGAAAACGTACACTGATATATCAGTTGGGATGAGGTCTGAAGTTTTACAATAAACACGCCCGGAATCACCACATGTACTATCTACAACCTTCACAACTGCGCCTGTCTAACAAAATGTTTGTTCAGTTACTGTTGACTGACTACTTACCCTTAGTGAGCGATCGTATGATGCACTGAATAATCTGGTTTGGCCTGGAGCACTGAGAACAGACAGTGCATAAACTGTGCCCACATGACCTGCAAACACCACACAAAAAGTACCGCTGTTACTGCACCAAAGTTCTCGTGTGTTCACAAGTTAAAACTTTGCCAAATTATATACAATGCATAGGTTGTACATACCAAAGTTAAGCCCCGGGAGGGTGGGGATGGGGGTGCGGGCATTTGAACTCAAACCTGAAAAATACGCAGAGTATTTCTACTGCAGTAACAAGGGTCTATTCCATTGAGGACCCACTGCTCGTACTGACTATGAAGACCAGATCAAAAACGAAAAGCACCCCGAGTTAGCCTGTATACATACAAACACAGACAGACAGACAGACAGACAGACAGACAGGCAGGCAGGCAGGCAGACTGACAGACACACTGTCTGACGTACCTACAGTGTGAAAGACAGGCTGTAATCACACAGACAAATGATTCTACAAAGACTCACCATTTAACGTTTCCAAGTGTTTGTGAGTATTGATGTCCCACACCTTGAACAAGAACATCGATAACATGCATTAAATTTGTTCATCAGTAAAGAGTGTACTAACAAGTGTCCATAATACATCCTGGAATTTTCCCGGATAGACATGATTTTTTCCAGGACTCTGTCCTATATTATATCAGACCTAAATATTTCTACACTTTATTAACCTTTCAAGAACAAACAATTGAGTTCTGAAGTTCAGAAGTTCAGACATACATTTTTGCAAAAACAGGTCGAAATCGTTGATTAATCACTTACCAAACACTAGTGCGTGTTTCCTTTAAAAATACTATCACTACAAGATTCCCGGAGTTTCCGACAGAAAACCCCGTTTTTTCACGGACTCTCCAAGGCCCTGAAAAAATATTCTAAAGGGATTCCTCGAGTAGTGTGAATCTGTTTTGTGTGTGGAAAATGGCTGCTATTTAAAGTCTATACACTTTAACATGACAACTGTAACCAACGCCATCTGCCACGATTCATACTAATACCTTATAAATGGTAGACTGGGAGGTGTCAGGTGGTCAGGTTGGATGGGAATCAGAGATGATTCATCTTGAAAGTCTCTCGAAGACCATATTTACATAACATTGTTGAGTGTGCTGTACGTCAACGCTAGTTCTATTATATCCAGGGGATAAATGACCAATTTGGTGATTGATTATTGAACTTGAAATGCTGCTCTTAGCCGAGCAACACCGATGTCCCCTATGGAGACTGGCACTACCCACACTGCACTGCACACTTAGCACTGTGACTAAGGAGCACTGTAGCAAAGTCAGAAATTGATATAACTGGTTTTAGTAAAAGAAAGTTGCCCTGTTGAGGTTGAGTCGCTCCTGCAGGGTTTTCAATAAGAGCCAGTAGGTATAGAGAAATTTTCCGGCTACTTCAATGGAGTTTGCCGCCAACATTTTTCAACTATGACTAAAATAAGGACAATTGTAAGGAAAACTGAGTAAGGTAGAACTATCCTTAACTCTCTGTCTACATTACCATAATCGCAATCAACTGTAAATATTACTGCAAACCCTGTCCTGACTGACAAGAGATCACTACCTGATTGCACGCTCACCTGAATACAGTTTTCATAGGTTCCGCATATGATATGTTCCTTTGTGACAGCCAGCGAATAGACACTTCCACCGGAAGTCTGAAGTACGCGGACACATTCCAGGGTATCGAGATCCCAAAGCTTAGGAGACAATGGTAAATCTGTTACGCAGTGAAAAGAATACTGACACCTTATGATTGTAATCTCCAAGTGCAAGAGAACCTAAACCCTCCCCTGCTTATTCTAAATTCACTTAGTCCCGTATTTCAACCATGCACAAACCACCTCCTTCTTGGATAAAATCCGCTATTTATTCTTTATTGAAGGCCCTGCCACACAAGGTGCAATCTCGTAGCTTTAAATGGACTTGTTC
This sequence comes from Epizoanthus ramosus, assembly GCA_026413505.1. Lineage (NCBI taxonomy): Eukaryota > Metazoa > Cnidaria > Anthozoa > Zoantharia > Epizoanthidae > Epizoanthus > Epizoanthus ramosus. The sequence continues at coordinate 4,422 of JANVCJ010149364.1, forward strand.
AGAGCTTCATAGTAGAATACATTTACGTAATACAATCGTCAATAGACACAACCCTATTTCAGAAAATTACCAACTTGGTACTGGCAACACTGCATTGGCTGGGGGGAGGGGGGGGGGACTGTACTTCCTCCATCTTTCATCTGGACCAGCAAATACGGACCTTACGCTTGGATGTACGGAAACAGTCACGACAATGGCTGATACAAGTCTTTCTATATTCTGTTTTCTCTTTTTATTTACGTATCATTCACCCGTTTTTATTATTTGCTGTCCTATGGTTGCCCCTCCCCCCTCCCCTAAGGTCCCTAGTCACTGGTGAAACCCGTGTTAACTACTTCGGTCTCATCTCCAGCGTGGCCTACTGGCAATCAGGGCCGTCAGTCCATTTTCTATTAACATCCATTTTGTTTCAAAGGGGCGATTTAAAATCGTTCTATGGTAGAATTGTTCAAAACTTCTGATAATAAGCCCAGGGCTTATTCCTGTTCAAAGGGCATATTTCTGTTCAAAGGACTTATTTTGTTCAAAGGGCTTTTTTTAACTTATTTTTTGGGGAGGTTATTTTCGGGGTGGGGTGGGGGTTATGATTGCAGAGGAATTTTTATCTTGAAAATGGCCATCCAGCATCCTGGCACAGTTTAAAAGTGCCCAACACAGGTGTAGATCAGTAAAAATTTAAAATTTAAATAACCGTGCTTATATAGCGCATCCTACGTAACGTCTCGATGCGCATTAAAATGTAGTCCTAATACATTAAGTACATTACTATACAAATATAAACCAATGGACATATTTTCGGGAGTCCTCAAGTTTTTTTTTGGGGGGGGTTGGGGTATATCGGACGTTTATCGTATATATATCACTCATGTTCGGGGCTACAAGGGTTAAATAAATACCTTAATAGTTTGGTATGAACCACTGTACAGGAAGCTATCTGAAGCCACAAGGGCTCGCACCCAGTGGTTCAACCCAGTTAGTTCCTTAATTGGCTCTCCTGTGTTTAGGTTCCACACTTTAATCTTCTTGAGTGAGCCGCTGAACAGCATGTTGTGCTTTGTCACCAGAGTGCAGATTGGATTCTCGTGGCCATGAAGGGTCTCCATAAGTTCCAATGTTTCAATACTCCATACCTAGTGGGAAACACAGGGACATCAGTTAATGGTTATTTTTAATGACGTCAGTCAATAAAATATCTTATGAATACACTTTACCAACGTTAAGAATCAAAACAGTACCAGAAAGTCTTAAGAGAATGTATGGTTAAACACATTTAAAGAAATACAGAAGTCAGAAACGCTTTACCGGGCGTTGCACTGAATTACTCTGTGAAGTTCTTGAGGCCCAAGACTATCACATTGGCCACCCATTTTGTAATATGATGCTGGACAGTTGCTGTTCATATAATTCATTGAAAACTCTTCTGTTATACCAATCTTTTTTAATTTCTTTCCTTAAGTCTGTTTATATTTACCACGTAAAACTGTATTTTGCGATGTACTGTGGGGTTACCCATCATGTGTTGTCACCTCCACAGACTCTTGCAAAATCTATTCAATTTACAAATTTCGAAAGTTTCACAAGTGCTTCAATAACACAAGAATTGCAAATTTCAGAGTGTTACTAGCTTTGAGCTGAACTTTCCATTTCTAGATAGATCTGCCATTTATTCGCCACATCAGGATAATGTACTGGGTGTGCCGTCTACTCAAACTATCCAATATTATTGTCATAAAAATATCGGTACTCTACTATTGACTAGATCCAGATATAGTAACCATCTTACAAAGATCAGCCAAAGTTGCATGAAGCAAACGTTAATCAGTCCAGGATTGGAGGATTTTCCTGCAAAACGTCTATGTTTCTTATTTGCACTTGCACAGATGTTGTAATCTGAACAATTAATGAACAATGAAATGAAGTAAATGGCTATAGGCTTTATCGAGCTAGCTGGTGTGGCTGACTAACCTCGACTTCATGCATTGGTGACCATATTCAGTTGAGGTGTATTGCCTCTCATAGGTGTATATACCCCTATACTTACATTAATAGTGCAGTCTGCAGATCCACTGTAAAGCTTTTTGCTGTTTGTCCAGACAAGAGAAAAACCATCAGGTAAGCCGGCAAATAAAAGTAAGTTACAAGTAAAGAGAAGTCACGAACTATTTGGACAATGGTATAAATCCAAAACACACAAAAACACTTACTCATGGGTGCACAGTGCTAGAACAATACCCGTGTGTCCCTCCAACGTCTTCACACATTTGTATGTGGTAAGAGTGTCCCACACCTTTAGTATAAAACACAATGTCAAATGATGACAACTTTTACTCCGAATCCTTGTCTTAAAAGTACATACTAGAAAAAGGGGATGCACTGTACTGCTTAAAATAAATACATCATTGGCCCAAAGAACAAATAAGATCAATACAAAATTCAGTTTTGAAACGTCAAAGTAATAGTGTGAAGAAACACTTCAAACTAGTAAAGCTTTCCTGCAATCTCCTGCAAAACGAAAAACACAAAACATCCAAAATGCTTACCTTTATGGTTTTATCCGAAGAGGCACTAAACAGCCAGTCGCCATGGATACACAAATGCCACACTGGGCCCTAGAAATATCATTTAATAAAAATAATATTCTTATTGATCAAGACATGCCTGTAAAATTAACATGAAATCAAAATCCTGATACCCATTACACATAGCATAATCAAACTATTTATAAACATTTTCTATAATTTGCCAATTCAACAGCATTAAAAACATTTCAAAAGGCTAAAGTCCCATTCTCACAATAAGAGGAGGGGCTTCCAGGCTGATCTAAAAATATCAACCAATCAGCGAGCTTAAAGTTAATTGGACTGCCATGGAGTGGTTGCATTCACACATGGATCTCGAGCTGTTTCTGCCCTGGTCTCAAACTTTTATTGCAAGCATGGAACATTTTAATGTTAAAACATTATAATTCAATAACTACCTGGTGTCCAACAAATGTTCCTTTGCACTTGAATAGTGGCTGGATATCAAACGCTATTGAAAGGTGAACATAGTTTAATAATGTTAAACATACAAAATATAAATTTACTGCTCAGACTACAGTACATGTACATGATAACAATAATAACAATAATGATAATAATTATTATTATTATAAATTATATATAATTAAAATTATAATATACAATACATCTAATATAGTGCCTGTTCCTAATATAAGTTATTAAAATACATTATTCAATACATTTCATCCTTAATCCACATTAGATTCAATCTATATTTAGCATACTGTCTTACATACAATGTAATTGTATAATTACAAATGAAATAATTTGATATAAATTATAATACTTACTTCCAACTCCCCACAACCTGGCTTCCACATTTGCAAGATCATTCTAAATGAGTGAACATTCAATAAATCAGCCAAAGAACCGTGACCCATAGCATTAGATTTAGATGCTTAACAAAAAGTGGACCTGTCTTGATATTGTACATATAACAGGACCCTTCCAATGTGCAGACTGTTTGCTAAACCTGTTTGATGAACTCACCAAGACACTAGTGCAATGTACAAAAGTCTGTGCAAGCCTTGGAATTTTCTCGAAAGTAAAAAAATAAAGTAAAGTAACTTTATTTAATGATAGTAGTTCCGTCAGCTGTGAAAGCTGGAACCAGTGGAAGCCGATGGTGCACACTTTAATTTACCCCCTCTCTCTGTCAGTGCTCTGTTTTAAGGTTATTTAAAGCTCAAGCTACACAGAACAGAGAGAAGTTGAAACAGACCTGGGCATGGGCATTATGGTAAGTGGAATCTCCCCTCCCCTCCGATCCCCTCCTGTCTCAGAGCAGGCAAAAACTCTCCAGACTAGATGAGCTTAACAAACACTGTGAGATACAAGTTGTTGTTCAAGATATTTGTATTTATAGTAATTTGTACAATCATGTATCATGAACCCATGTATTATTTATTATTTTAAATAATTTGTACTTCTATTCTATACCACAATCTTGAGGAAGTTGTTGCAACTCAAAGGACCATTAAAGTCTATTTTAAGGCTTTCAAGGCCTCAAAAAGTCAAAACCAGTCATTTCAAGATCTTTCAAGGAGTCAACTAATCCTGTAGATCAAGTGTTAGTAACACAATTATACATTCTCGTAATTTTATATATTGCTGAAATAAAACACAAATCAGGAGAACTGATCACCAGTACACTACCCTACAATGAGTAGCATACAAACCTGGATCTGAGTAACACTTGTCCTAGACTCAAGAAGATCTGACGACAGTTTTGTTTGGCTTTCATCAAGCAAGTCTGCAAAATGAAGAGATATATTCAAGACAGTGTACATGCACAAAGAATACCAATAAAATAATTAATAAATGATACATGTATAATAACAACCCACAGGAAAATTTGAAGATTTAAAATATGTTTGAAAAGCAGTAAAAAAGAATTATTTATAGAGGGCAGATACATAATATATCTGAATTTGGACTGTGTTGCTTCATGTAAGAGAATCCAGAACCCAGAATCAAGGCAAATTTTTTTTGTGCTGGAATCTAAAATACAGAAGTTGAATCCAGAATCCTGCCAATCAGTTTCGATTTTGGATCTGGATCCAGTGGAGGAGAATCCGGAATCCATAAACATCAAATCTGGAATCCAGATCCAAAGGATTTTTAAGCACGCCAGGATCCAGACTCCAAAGGGTTGGAATCCAGAACCCATCTCTTCCACGGATTCTGTTACATGCGGCAAACTGTGAAATAAAATAAATTACCTTTACATTTTAATGAAGCATGTGCAGATGTTGAACATACAGGTTTAGATTTATCTGAAAGACATTTAGGACAGGATAGGAAAGGGTGTTATTAGCATTAATATTAATAAGTATTTGCTAGCAATTAGTGTTAATGTTATATAGAGAGACAAGAGGTACAAAAGCTTCTTCGACTCTGTTAGCCTGAATTACAGCTTCACATTTAAATTATTATTTTTCACAACATGCATCAGTTCAAGTTACATAAGTTACTGAGGTCTTAAATTGGCTAAGATTTCATAGTGTGCAAAATTACTCTGCCATATATAATTATATGGCCATGTAATAATTATATTAATATGTAATATCCTAAAATATGTTATTACTTTTATCTTTGTACATGCTGTATTCTCAAATTATTACCTATCCTGATATCCACCGTCTTTTCCATTCTATCCACTCTCTCTGTCAGTTTCAGGATCATATTCTTCAAGTATCCAATCTCCTGGTGGACATAAAAAATTAAGTGCAGATAGTCAGAAGATTCCTACATTCCACCATAAATTATACTTTCTAACAATCTTTTTTATCTCCTATCATCCTCCTGGCACCCATTGTATTCAGACTTCATTCCTGCACCTTGCCATCAAATGTCAAACTCATCACCATCTTGAAAACGTCCTGTAGGTCCTCAGCATCTACAATGTACCAGGTGCTTTATACAAAACACAAAACTTGCAGTTTGACTAAATCTTTCCTAAAGGAGGGTTCATCATTCCATGCTCAAACAAAAAAGTTATATTTTGGTGCCACCTTTTTTTTTCCATGACAACTTTACTGGGCCTCAAGCACACCACATTTATTCAATTGTATAATTTTCACACAAAATCAATTTGGTAATTCTGTGAATTGGTTTTTGTGCCACCTTAATTTTTCTGAAATTTACTGCTGGAACAAAAATCTATTGAATTCTGCAGATTTTTTGAAAATGTCCTCAGATGTTGCACTTGTTCAAGCAACTTTAACATCATAAAAATGAGGTCACTGACTTTTTTCGTGTAAATATCTCTGAATGCAAAAACATGGTGTTTTGGATGATATGTAGGACAACAATCGAAACAGAAAGTTAAGTTGGAGTAAAACTGTTGATAAGCAGATAATGTAAAACGGCAGTAATCTGTCAGGATATAATATGAGAAAGTTCAGTGGCACAAAAAATTAAAAGTTGGGACAGTCCTCAACTCTGAAATACCCAGCCAATTAGCTATAGGACACTAGCTATTGTTTTACTTGTTACAATTCCTGTCTTGATTGTTTTTGCCAGCTTCCAGCTGCTATGGGTAATTACCTCATTAGATCTACAAAGTTAAAGTTAAGGTTTGGGTTTAGCGTTGTACATGGAGACCTACCTGGTCTTTTTCTTGCAAGGTTGACTGTAATTCTGCAACTCTCTTGTCAGTATGCTGCAAGAATTCCTGATAAAAGGTAAAGCAACACACTACAGTCATCAAAAGAAATTACATAACCGATGTGAGAATTATAACCTTCGATCTACAGCCTGTTCAAGGCTGGTTCAGATAACTACTGATCTTCATGACTGCTTCATCCTAATAACTATTACAGTACACAATGGCTGCACAACTAATTGTCTTCCACCATCTTTCTTCTTATCCCAAAAAATCTCACAGTGGAACAGTTCTGATAGCTGTATACGTACATGGTCTACCTTCAAACTGAGAGTTTCCTTAACTGAAGACAAATCAAACAAAGGGGTTGATCAACTAAATATTAATTGATACATCATGTTTTCTGCAGTGAGGAGATCCCCATTTTATATTGATTAATTTCAATAGAGATTATTTTGTACTTTGTCTACATAAATACTGGTAACTGCAGTATGTAGACATCTATCTATCTATCTTGAACTGTCAATTTGCAGTTTGTAATTTGTTAGTAGCAACTGCAAACCTTGAAGAACAATAAACCCTTACCTTGACACCTTCAAACTTGCATATCTCAAGGTGCTGCTTTATTTGGTCATGTGAACCTTCGAATTGGCACCTGGAACATTGTATTCAAAAATCTTCAGATTCACACTTGGTCAAGTACATGCCAAGAACACTGGCAGACTAGTTTTAAATGCTAAGATTTTCTACATCAGCCAACAAGCTTAGTACATGTACAATGTACAAGTACCAGTGTAGGTAGGGCATTTGACCTGATATTTCAAGCACTAGCCCTTAATCAAAGCAAAAAAGAAAATAATTTATGGGTTAAGTTCTGACTTGTAATTATTGTGTTTGGATAATTTACAAATGCAGATATTGAAATCAAAGTTAAAAATGAAAGCAGCTATTGATTAAACGTTTTGAGTTGTGATTGGCTAAGCAAAATCTGTTACAATGTAAATACACAAAATGAGAATGCATTTATTGATGACACTAGGTGCTACAGTGCAAAGTTTTGTTCTTCGTATTCTTGGTTAAATTAATTGTTATTTTAAAATTAACTGTTCAGTAATAACTATACATTTGAAATCTATGTAGTGAATATCTTTGGATGACAAATCTCATGCATGTCAATCTGATTTCTGCTGTTTGCAATACAGTGATACATAATAATCATAATTATAATAATAATTAATAATAATAATAAAGGTCTTTATTACATAATACGATGCAAGTAGGCATGTGAGTTTACAATTTAAAATGACAAAAGTTATAAGACTGTACTATATGTATGATATAAGTTACCCATATTTTTGGTGTGGGCATCGGCAGTGTTCACAAATCCTCAAGTGTTCCTCAAGATCCTATATACAAAAAAGTGCAAATTCTAATTATATCAATTGACATTGAACAAATACCTGTTTTTAAGTATTTGAAGCAAATGTGGAATTATTGAGCAAAAAGTCCAGAAACACTACTATTGCATTGAATCTTGTTTACTCACCATTTTCAGTAGTGCTGGACACAGGACGCTGTTTGGACACTGTGTAGGAGCATATTGGCAGTTTGCTTCATGTCCACTGTTAGAATGACGTAAGATACACAACATGTTAGTTGATACATGTAGCAGTGCCTGGGGAAGCATTTCATATTTGGGCCCGCTATTAACAGATGTATAGTAAAAATGTCTCTCAAACTATTTAATATTTTAGTTTTTCTCAAATATGGTACGGCCATGGTCAGTTCCGCCAGCCCTGGATAGGTAATTCACTTTATTAAGTGCCCTACTAAAGATTATTTAGTTTAGCAGCTTAAAACCAAACTGTTTTAGCTTTTAAGCCAGTTGATGACCATGGGACTTGTAAATTATTTTGTTTTCACAGCCAGGGTAAAACACCAACTGGCAGAGAGGCCAACCGCACCAGGTTTCAGCACCATGTCACAACAGACCAGTTTCGTATTCGCAACTGCCGCTGATTTCAATGACTACAGACTCATTTGTACAGTCTGTGGTATACATGTATGTAACCTCAATTTAGCATAAAATATTCTAAAATACCAACAGAGATACATGTACAAGCTATTTACAATTCTGTGTATTGTTGGAGGTGCGACTTCTACTCCTTCTCGCTGGCATTTGTGAATATTTAACACCTAGTCGAGGCTAACACTGTACAAATGAGTCTGTAGTCGTTGTAACACAAATTACAAACGGAAATTACAAATACAAAACTGGACTATTGCCAAATATTTACAATAACTTGAATTTAAGTCTCTACTGGAATCAACATAAGATTAAATAGTGATCACAGTATAACCAGTTGATCATCGAAACCCATAACTTGCCTACATGTATCCATTTTTGATCAGTCCTCCTCATATTAAATTTAATAGAGAGATTTAGCACCATGTATACGTGAGACGCGAATGTGAAATATGACCACGTGACCTGTTGTTTTAACGAAGTATAAGTAATTCTTGTTATGAAAATAAGGCAAAAATATCTCACGTAAACAGCAAACGCGAAAATGTTTACCTTCACGTAGAAATGGAAACCGGCAAATACGGGAAAATGAGGTCACATGGTCATATTTCACATTTGCGTCTCACGTATATGTGGTGCTAAATCTCTCTAATAAATTATTCAATCTGGAACTTACTGTCTTTGGTTTAGTTTTAGTGTCACTGGGCAGCCTGTGGTATTAACTTCATACTCAGTTATGCCACTGGATGTTATAGCCCTGATGCCATAGATACAGTGAATGAACAATTCCCCAATCTGTTCTGCAACCTACACAATTATAGAGTTAATTAAATTAAAGATCATATTGAGGTATGCATGATTTGAAATCTTATAGATATAATACAATCATGTAGTTACCATTCCTAAAACACCCTGGGGATATGTCACTCTTTAGTGAATACTCTACAGACCTAGTCATAATACACTTATCAATGTTATCCCGGGGGGAGGGGGCGGGAATTAGGTGGGAAAATGACAGGGGATCTTTGCCCTGGGGAGTGGCTTTTGATTGGGTAGACTCGCCCCCGGGAGGGGACATGCACCTTTGGGTAACATTTGGCATAACTGTCTTGGCTCTGGGTAGGGATTTTTGTGTTTTTGACCAAGTATGTCATCTCGAGGGAGTGGTCAAAATTATTACAGTCTAGACTGAGTCAGCGTGTGCCTACCAGCCTATTGTTAAATAACCAATCAGAGATGACCTCCAGAATCTGGAGGTAAAACATGCGGTTTGACGCGATTTGTGTCAGGCCTTCTTTTCCTTCTACATTCCCTCTCGTATTTTTTTATTAGCTAGTTCTCCCCCCCTCCCCCCAAGAAGGCCTGATTGCATGTTATATCATAGATATTTAAGGTAGCGGTCTATAAGGTACGAAAATGTCCACAAATCAACTGTAATATACAAATAACAGGTTACTGTGGTAGCAAAACACAGGATGGTTAAAACTGGGGAAGATTAAAACGGATTACAAATTCTTAATTTAATTCGATCCAGGCGACACGTTAAATGAGTTTATCCCATATAGTCTTTGGCAAAATTGTTTTACTTATATTGAGACACTGACGGTTTTCACATAATCCAAGTGAAAGGGATCAAGTGAAAGCGCTATTGTAATCGTCCATTTAGGAGGATAATATTGAACTTACGCAAATCGCGGTACCATCCCATGGTGACGTTTCTTCCTCTCAACACAGTCACGTGGACGTGTACACAACGGCCTGGTCTAGCCTACAATGGACGATATGTATGCTATACATATTAAATTTAATAATAATAATAATAATAATAATCCCAATCCTAATCCTAATCCTAATCCTAATCCTAATCCTAATCCTAATCCCAATCCCAATCCCAGTCCCAATCCCAATCCCAATCCTAATCCTAATCCTAATCCTAATCCTAATCCCAATCCCAATCCCAATCCCAGTCCCAATCCCAATCCCAATTCTAATCCTAATCCTAATCCTAATCCTAATCCTAATCCCAATCCTAATCCTAATCCTAATCCTAATCATAATAATAATAATCTCGCTACCATTTTGCAAATGAGTAAAAACAGCCAGACAGGTACAATGTTAGAAGATCGAGGAGATTTACACTCCCTCTAGCAAAAGCAAAGAGGTTTGCGGATTCGTTTATTATTCAATGCAGTAAAAACGCATTGTACATATAATTGTTTTACCTAAAGAATTTTTTACTAGTATATACAGGGTTGAACATAATATATACATTTTAGCACTATAATAGTCATTTTTTAAATTTTTGTAAATAATATTAGTTTTAAGTTTCTATTGATATAAATCTTGTTTTTGTAAAGTTACGCAAGTCAAACTGCAAGGTGACTAAATAAACCAGTCTATCTATCTATCTACCTACCTACCTACCTACCTACCTACCTACCTACCTACCTACCTACCTACCTACCTACCTAC
>JANVCJ010149475.1:0-15136 GCA_026413505.1 Epizoanthus ramosus
TGATTCCTTCGCCTGTGCCAGCACAGCTACAGGATTTGACTCAAATTGAGGAAATGTTAATTGCACGTGCCCTCCCTCCTGAATACCCAGCCTGCACCCCTCCCCCTGGGTACCCAAGTACCCCTTCCAATTATAATTTTTCAATTACTGTCCCCCTAACCCAACTTGTTACTAGAAATTTTATTACTGTACCTACCGAGACTTGAACCCACAACCTCAAGACCTGGAATCCACCTTGATCTCCACTAGACAACACAAAAGTTCATTGAGAATTCCCCGATATTTGTTGTTATCACCACGTCTTGGTCTTATGCCACCTCTGCCCATAACCCTAACCCTATTAACCTTAACCCTAAAAATAAAAAAAAAACACATACTGTACATGCATACTGTGCAGAAGCTCATTTGTTTCCCTTGAATTACCATTTACAGCAGCAGGCAGCAGATGCACTGCTCAGCTTGGAGCAAACATTTGTGAGTAACTTGGGTCAGACCCCATCCAGAGTTCACAATGCCCTCAGGAATGTTGGCAACTTTCCCTTCATCATCACAACCAATATGGATGAGTTACTGGAGAGATTCCTCTGGCGGACAGGAAACAGTGGTGAGACAGTGAGGCTTGATCAGGTGCTGTTCAAACACATTTCAAAATGCTGAATGTACCGTTTGACTGCTAACACCACCCAGCCAAGTGATCCCTGATAAGCAAGTGACAGCACCTGACACCTCTGATATCCTGGACATGCACTCGTGACAAATCTCTGTTGAGCATGTCACTGACAACCCCTAACACTTCCAATATAATATCCCTCATACAACTGACACTGTTGACCTAGCACTTCCAATATCCCTGACACAACTGACACTGTTGACCTCGCACTTCCAATATCCCTCACGCAACTGACACCGTTGATCTCGCACTTCCAACATCCCTCACACAACTGACACTGTTGACCTCGCACTTCCAATATCCCTCACACAACTGACACCATTGACCTCGCACTTCCAATATCCCTCACACAACTGACACATCGCTGATAAACATTGCTAACATTGACAATCCCCATATGCATGGTACTCCAGAGATATCTGAGTAAGCATAGAAAACCCCTGACAGTTCTGACAACAACTGACAAGTCTGACAACCTTTGACACCCCTCAGATTCAGTGTCACCCCATTCCAGATACCCTGATATCCCTGATACTTCTGACAGATGTCAGATAAGCACGTACAGCCCCAGACACCACTGATACAATGTACCCCTGACACCATTGATACCCCTGACACTCCTGATAGGTGTCTGATACACGCTGACAACCATACAGTGTACTCACTGTAAACACTGATGATGCTCGACAGACACCCCAGGCACTCCTGACACTCCTGGTATCCCTGACACTCTTGACAGGCCAGGTGTCCGATACACACTGACGACCTGACACTCCTGACCAATTTCTGATAGGCACAGATGACTACTGACCCCCAGTACACCCCATACACTCCTGACAGTTGTCTGATAAGCACTGATGATGCTCGACAGACACCCCAGGCACTCCTGACACTCCTGGTATGCCTGACACTCTTGACAGGCCAGGTGTCCGATACACACTGACGACCTGACACTCCTGACCAATTTCTGATAGACACAGATGACTACTGACCCCCAGTAAACCCCATACACTCCTGACAGTTGTCTGATAAGCACTGATGATGCACGACAGACACCCCAGGCACTCCTGACAACCCTGGTATCCCTGACACTCTTGACAGGTGTCCAATACACACTGACGACTTGACAGTCCTGACCGATTTCTGATAGGCACAGATGACTACTGACACCCTGTACACCCCATACACTCCTGACAGTTGTCTGATAAACATTGATGATGCACGACCGACACCCCGGACACCCCTGGTATTCCTGACACTCTTGGCAGGTGTCCGACGGATACACACTGACGACCTGACAGTTCTGACCGATTTCTGATAGGCACAGATGACTACTGACACCCTGTCAGATACCTGATAGGTGTCTGATACACATTGATAACCCTCGACCAACCAGATAATGATACAGTGTACTCCCACCTGACACCACTGATATCCCTGACACTCCTGATAGGTGTCTGATAAGCACTGATGATGAAGGGCTGACACTCCTAATATCACTGATATCCCTGACACTGCTGTGAGGTGTCGAATACACACTGACAACACAACCCCAGACACCTCTGATACTCCTGACAGTTGTCTGATAAGCACTAATGGTGCACGACTGACACCTCAAGCACCATTGACAACCGTGATATCCCTGACACTGCTGTCAGGTGCCCAATAAACACAGACACTGACAACCCCAGACACCTCTGATACTCCTGACAGTTGTCTGATAAGCACTGATGGTGCACGACTGACACCTCAAGCACCACTGACAACCCTGATATATCTGATGTCTTGATACTCGTGACACCATATTTGGAAGCATAAATTATAAGATGGTAACCCTGACAAGTCTGACTGGCATTCGCCCTCATATCGATATACTTCCCCATAACTCTCGATGCTTGCTTTATGGGTGGACATGATTCGATTCGTCTGTGGGGCAGTCGCTTTGCACATCATTTTCTCTCATTCCCTTTTATTCTCCATCATCTTATTTGACGCTTGCTGGATAGAAGACATGTGATTTGTGTATAGAAGAGGCAAGTAGCGCTCGATTTAATATCTAAATTCTTGTCAGATTACGAGAATATCAAAGTCTTGGCCAAAGTTACGATCAAGAAATCTCGTCATTAAGTGTTATGGTGATGCCAGCTACAACTGTGAAGTTCAGGTGAGCTGCTCTCTCACTATTTGGTATATAAAAATAATATATTGCACGATTGTAAACATTTTTAAACACAATTCCAAGTTTGCTGAAGATCTTTCAACGCTTCCATGAGTGCAATACTTCTAAACACCTTCGAAATATTTATGTACCTTCTGAAAGACGTCCTGACCTTTCTGCAGCTTTTTAGATATAAGACCCTCTTGAAGATCCGTGAACCTTTCTAAGGCCGAGATTGGATTCATGTTCGTGATCCAACGGATTCTTTTTGACGAAAGAAACGAAAAATTCGAAAATGGATTTTTCTGGTCATGACAAATTAAACAACAGAGCATAACACGCATAACAAGCAGAACATAACAACAATCAATCCTAAAATCCGTTTGAGGATTTCCAAAACAAACCTACAGGATTAATCTATCTGCTTTTGGATTTAATAATTCCTTGAATATACTGTATTCGAAGGATTTGAAATCTGTTTTTGGTTTATTCCAAAGAAACGAACTATCTCATCTACAGAAACGGCACCCTAACATATTTACTCTATAGTAGTTTCATTATTCTAACACCTTCATCTGCCCAAATACACTTTTCAAAGCCCGTAGCACCTTGGAGCATGTTTCGTTGGCCAGCAAAAATAATCTTGGATTCCCAGCCAATGTTCTAGATTTTATATAGCCATAACAAATCGGGATAATTGTGCAGTATCAAACACGCTTGATGTCAAGAGCTCCCGTTGGGCTTTGTGAGCTAGTGAGTGTGCTGCAGGTCCAGATAAGTTGTCCACATGACGTGCATGGAAATTTATTGAACACGTGATTATACCAGATAGTCACGTGGAGTGCAAAAATGCTATTTTCAACTTTTAGTGTTTTTAAGATGAATTGAAACATTGCAAGAAGGTATCTGTTAGTGTGCTGTGACCCGTATGACCTGACAGCTTTATCCTGATAAAATGACTCTGTAGTCACCTAACAAAAAATAGCTATAAGTCTGCTTGTAGCAGACATCTGCTTGTTGAAGCTGTAATATGTATATGGGTTCATTATGACTACAGGCAAACAGCAAACAGTATATGGAGAGTTTCTGTGCAGATCTTGATAATGAAGAGGTACTCTTCATGAAGAAGATTTTTGATGAAAGACCAGTTCTGTTCCTTGGCTGTGATGCCGCACATCCATTGTACAAGGCCTTCCTAACCAAGTTTGTTGTCGGTGCAAAGGTAAGAAAAATTAAACTTAAATTAAGTCATTGTGAAGGATTATAGGATTTCTTGCTGCTGCCATATATATATGTGTCTATCTGAACTCTAACTAGTATGATTTTAACTATTACTGTTATAAACGTAATTCATTTCTTCATCACGTTTGGCATAAATTGTCGTCTTCCTTGTTTGAAAATGTCAAATCCCTTAAATCCCAACGGCTTTCACTTCTGGCCATATGTGTACGAATGCTACATTTAAGTTGCTTGTTTGTTTTCTTCTCATATTGTCTTGTTAGGTGAAGCATTACTTGTTTGAGACCTCAGAAACATCCAGGCTTGAGATCGATGGAAGCCTCAATGTCTTGAAGGCCGGCCTTGAATTATGGGAGTTTGTACAATTCCTGAGTACAGGCAGCATACAGGAGAATATCAAGCCTGGTCAGGTAAATTGCCAATTCCATTTACGCATGCACATACCAATTCAAATCTCCTGAGAATATAGTATCTAACACGTCAACATGAAAGAGGTCTAGCCCATTTTTCAAGCTAAAATATGCAATTCACTTTGTGTAGTAAAAGAGTCATAGACTATCAAATATATACTGGCTCAAATTAAGTTCTATTTGCACCATAGCAAAGCTAGAGACACGTACCGTTTGGCTTTTATGCCGAATTATCCAAACTGCAAGATTTAGTTTTCTTTTTGGTGAGGCCAGGCGCATAAGCCAAAGTTAATAGATAAGTATTTCTAGCGTCCACCATATATCTTGGCAAGCCTTGTTCGTTCGATTTGGCAGAGGCTCCAGAGAACGAAGGCAGCTAGAGCAAAAGTCCTCGTTTCACTAACACAAGAGGCTACCTGCAGCCTGTGCTCGTGCCTAATACTCCTAATCTTGTATAATGAAGGTTTGAAGACTAGTAAGGGGACGTTCGCTAGCACAAGAGGCTACTTCCAGCCTATACTCGTGCCTAATACTCCTAACCTTTTATAATGAATGTTTGAAGACTAGTAAGGAGAAGTTCACTAACACAAGAGGCTACTTCCAGCCTATGCTCGTGCCTAATACTACTAACCTTTTATAATGAATGTTTGAAGACAGGTAAGAAGCATTTTACTAACACAAGAGGCCACTTCCAGCCTATACTCGTGCCGAATAGGCCTAATTCCTTTTATAGTGAATGTTTGAAGACAGGTAAGGAGAAGTTCGGCAACACAAGAGGCTACTTCCAGCCTAAACTCGTGCCGAATACTGCTAACCTTTTATAATGAGTGTTTGAAGAGAGGTAAGGAGAATTGTAAATGTTAGAATGCATGTTAAATTACGTATTCCTAGATAAAGAAATCATATTTAAAATTTGGCCTAACTCTGGGTTAAAGTTAACGTACTGTTGAACAACTGGGCGCTGATGGATACTTTGAGCTAGCAGATTATGTGAACTGTCCATGAAGACACCTTTAGGAACAATCCATTTTGGTGAGATGCCGAGATTGGTTTCTCTGTTTATACATTCGCATATGTTTGAACCAGGACAATGACAAGTGCTCCGACGTATTTCCATTGCGGTTAAATACATAGAGTTTAATTCAATCTTCTACAGGTATATGAGCGATCTTACTTAAGAACACAACGCGAGGAGTACCTACTTCAACAGCTTGAGTTGGAAAAACAGGGAACCGAGATTGCATTCCATACCACCATGATCACCAATGCCTTATCAACTGATAATTACTTTGACCAGATGTCGCGACCTGCCATTGAAGACATCTTTAGGAACGATCCATTTGGTGAGATGACAAGATTGCTTTCTCTGCATGTCAACTCCACGAAAAAGTTAACAAATGAGAACAGGGATAACTAATAACGATACACTTCATGCAGAAGGAATGACCTAGAATATAAAAATATGGTATTATTCTCCTTCTGACGTACAAAGCTCTAAATGGCATAGCACCACAATACATCTCTGAACTTCTGACACCATATATACCTGCTAGGACTCTCCGCTCCTCCAACAAACTACTGCTGAAAGTACCAAACTACCGCCTCAAAACCTATGGATATAGATCTTTCGAAGTGACAGCGCCTATCCTTTGGAACTCTCTTCCATTAGTAACAAGGGAGTCCATTTCAGTAAACAATTTTAAATCTAATGTTAAGACCTTTCTATATAAACAAGCTTTTGGTTAAATTTTTATTCTATTTTCTATTTTATATATTAAGGGTTATCTTTTTTAAATAGTTGTAAAGCGCTATGGACTTTAGAAATACGCGCTATATAAGTTGTATATTATTATTATTATTATGTTAGATTATGATGTGATGGAACAAGTCAATAAATCACACCTACACTGAAAATGCAATACATGAATGATGCCAATTTGCCAACTGTAATATTATTGTACAAAGAATAAAGCCCTGCAATTCTTGATCTTAATTCCAGAGTCCTTTGCCCACAACTACTAGTATTCTGACTATTATATGTAGCTGGCCCAGACCTGCTTACTTACTGAGATTGTAAACCAATCCAGATCCAGATAACTTCTCTAATTCCACACCTTTCTAAGTCTGTAAAATGGGTGCTATGGCATCTTGACATTCTTCAGACTTACGAACTCTATAGAAATGCTAATACTGTATTCACTTAGAATCATTTCCTTTGTTCAAAACTATAGTAAACAGGAACACTCAGCTAACAGTAAATAACCCAAGGCCACATTAATGTTTCTCCTTATGTTTCTGTTTTTCATCTTTTTTCTTTAGTTTTTGCATTTTACATGAAAACATGTAACTCCCAGTTGGTTTGCTGTGCCATCCTAATTCATATACCTCAAGATCTAACTTAGAGTCATTCTCTTTGAAACTACATAGTAATTACAGGAACACTCAGCGAACCATAACAGGGATCAGGAAGGACGTGCGCCAGGCGCGTATAGCGCATAAACACATAAAATGG
Source organism: Epizoanthus ramosus (assembly GCA_026413505.1). Taxonomy (NCBI): domain Eukaryota; kingdom Metazoa; phylum Cnidaria; class Anthozoa; order Zoantharia; family Epizoanthidae; genus Epizoanthus; species Epizoanthus ramosus. Next base: position 6,990 of record JANVCJ010149475.1, read on the forward strand.
CCCATTACAAAACTAGTGACCGCACCTAAAATGCGCCCTGTCACATAGTTGTCTCAAATTATTAGTTATTAAATACTTTAATGTGCCTTAAAATCTGATATTTTGATCAAGAACACGATGTCCGATGTCGTGTTGTTGTTTCTGACATTTTGATAGTTGTAAACTATCATTAGGTATTGCTCCAACTCTGAGAAGACGTTAAACAAAAAATAAAGTACTATTAAATTCAGAGATGCTGAAATATCTCGCACCAGAAAGACATTTTATTGTGGGCGCCCAGTCCCAGGAATAGTCGTCTCTGACGATCGATAACTCGTTCCCGTTTCTTCGGCCTTTATTCAGCATTAAAGACACTACAAGCCTTGAAAATATTCTTGAGGATGTGGAGGGTGCATTGTACTGCTTTATCTTGTTGGTTTTGAGAAAATAGACAAGATCTTGTGTGCAAAAACGTCTCATTTTTCTCTGGTGCGTAATGCAACGTTCGCAATCTTGATTCCTTCACGAGCAACAATGAACAGTCTAGTTCCAGTCTTCCTCGTCCATGAAATGTTCCAGGCGCATCCAAACCCTCGATCGACGATCAAAACATGAACGCGAATACAAGCAAAATACACATGTTTTTGACTCGCACGAGTCGAATTTACAAATATTTGCATCAGTGAGACAAAGAATTGAAGAATTTCTAGAAAAAAAAGCTTGAAAGCAGCTGAGAAAACAAGAGGGCACTCACAAAAACTTAACGTTAACCAACTTTCGAGCGACTGGGCCCAGATGGCCCATACTTTTTAAAAATGACCCAAAACTTTTGAAACTATGGGGCCATTGGCCCACTGGCCATGTCAGCCTTCCCGATCCCTGATTAGCATTTGTAAATATATACATGAGATACGATTTTTATCTTCGAGTGTTGAAAATTCGTATCTCTAAGCGGCCATGTAATATTCTGTTTATTATTCACTAAGCCATAAATGTCGGAAATCGTCGGAAGTTGTTCGGAAATCTTCGGTAATTTTCGGAATATTTTCGGAAATGGTCGAAAAAGCTCGGAAAGTATTTTTTAACAAATATGGAAATTTTTCAAAATATTCCGAAAATCTTCGGAAAATCTTCGGACAACTTCGGATATCTTCGGAAAATGTTCGGAACGTGTTCGGAGACGATCGGAAGCTAGATGTCTACTGCCGCTCTAGTGATACAAGGTGGCTGCAGCTTTAAATGATTAGAGAATGCTACACAGGGAAAATTGTTATTTTTCACATGTGATGAAATACGATATTTCATCACATGTGAAAAATAGCAATTTTATTTCATGCATAAATCCTGGTATTTTATGGCTTAGTGAATAATAAAATCACGTATTCATGGTTTTCAGTAGAAATTCTGGGAAGAGGTCATCAGGGGCTCACTGTACATCAACTATTGTCTTAATGTTGTGCATTGTGCATTACATGTACTACTAACAAACCTGTGTTGTGCATTGTGCCTGTCCAGGAATTCCAGCAAATGAGCTGTGGAGAAAGTTCCCATTGGTGCCTAGCTGCTCTGATGACCCAGTACTTTGTGGCATGTGTTGTCTGGTGTCAGGACCAAAGGAGGGTTATATTTATGACGTGTTTGAAAACAGTCAGCTGTTATCCTGTTATAAGTTTACAAGTGACACTAAACATGTTTTGGCCTCACACAGTCTTCTTCATGCAATCACTACACAGGGCTTAGAGACGTATACAGTGCGGATGTATGCAGCTGCATCTGAGTGGGTCCGAGACAGTAAGCTACTTAGTACTGAGAAAACTGAGCAATCTACACCATATGAAACACCAAGAACTCATATGCAGTTTGGTAGTAGCAAAGATGGCTCAGAAAGACAGGATGACCAGTCAGTTAATTGCAGCATGAAATCAGTGTCGGAAAGTTCAGAAACTCAGTTGTTCGCATGTTCGCAAGACAATAGTAGTATCTCAAACACGGATAGCGAACATGAGACAAGTGTTGAAGGTTCTGATCTAGCTCATCCAACATCTGTGAGAATCCTCACAGGAAGTGACAACAAGGGCAACAAGACATCTAGAACTGATTCTTTTGGCATTGCCATGACAACACTGTCTCCTTCTGGTGTTGAAACTGTTACCCAGATCAAGCATATTCCGAGTCAGCCATCAAAAGATCCAGAGAAGCCAACAACCCCCTTAATGTGTGATGATGAAAGTGATCCTATATTGGGTCGTGTGCGATCATGTGCTGTGCCAAGAAGGGACAGTCCTGTGTGGGGCACGACAGACAGTGATGCTATACCGCATGCCTCTGCTAACAGACTAAGCAGGAAATTAAGATGGACATTACCGGTTCATAACCTTGAATATCTAAAACAAGTAAGCTTATGTTCTATTTATGTTTACATCAGGGGCAGATAGAGGAATCTACAAATTGGAGGGGGGCAGCCATTTATAAAAGTTACCCAACACCCCCTACTGCTTCTGACAAAGAAAACTGGATAAAAAGCAGTCAGTATCAGTTTCAGATAGGAATCATGATACATACCTACATATTACATACACGTACATACATACATATTTTATTCAAGATGCAAAATAATTACATATTACAAGAAAGAAAAGAAAGAAAGTGCATCCTGAAGGGAAGTTGAGAGGTTAGCCCTATGTGACAACTCCCGAAAATAATATGATAAATTGTGATAAATACGGCTAAATAAACGATAATACAGACTAAAATATGTTAGAAAGACTAAAACTAAAGACTAGATATTGAGGTGTAGCTTCAGTCTACTTTTGAACGCACCAATACTTTCTGCTTCTGAAATTTTGTTGCGTATGTTCTATTTACTAGTAATGGAACTGTCTTCAATAAATTTAACATTTATTAACGTGTTGTATCGTCGATCGCAAAGTAGACATAAAACGAAATTTAGGGAGAAAACGTCTGAAATATGCCAAGTAAACGTCCAGACGTTTTAAAATCTTATTGTCCGAAAATTACAAGCCCGAACATTTTCGTGGTTGAAGTACAAGAGGGCAAGACGCCTCAACATCTATTTATAACCGCATCACGCGAACTCAACCAATCGCAGACGTTTTCATTATCTTGAAGCTTGCTAATTGGTCGATATTTTTGGAACATTCCTTAGACCTCACCTCTTATCAGGCGACAGGAATTTGAGGTTACTTTTTTAGCGGCAAGTAAACTAAACTATTCGTTTTATGAATTCGTCGGGTAAGATGGTGTGTTTAGTAGAAGGTGATAAATATGTAGGATTGTGCTGTGTGGCACTTTGTTTGAGTACAATTAAGTAACAGTTTGAATTATATTATAGAAGAACTATATAGGCGGGAAAGCATCCCTGCCGTTTCGAGTGAGAGACTCTTCTTCAGCGACTCAAAACGCCTGGAATGTTATAAGTCTAATATAAATCTAACTGCTATGTTATCAATTCTGGGTACATTCTGCTTCATACTTCTGTTATCTGAGCCTGAGGTGTCGCCGCCGACAAGTTAGTTCATGTATGGCTGTCATGTTCTGGTGATTACCATTCTGAATAAATTCTTGTTTATTACATAAGAACCCTGTTGATAAAAACGTCGAGGCTCAAATACACCAAAAGTCTCAGAACATTTATAACAAGATACCCAAGGCTGTAATTTGGGCATCGGAACATGTTTTCGATCTGATTTCCGGAAAAGAGAGACACATGTCCAATAATGTTAATTCTTCAAATGTTTCAATTTCAATCACTTTTTTAAAATTTTACTATTCTCAGCACAACAATGCTGAAAAGTCTATCCTAGAATTTATCTTCAAAACACCAAATTGTTAGCTGCGAACCTTGTTGGCACAAATCTGTTCTACGGTATAGCATCTGACAATAGTTCAATACAGCTTGTTTACAACTGTAACAATAAGTATATCTTGAGAATGTTTCGAGTTGAACTTGGCCGGCCTCAGCTCCAAAATTAGATACTAGCCGCTAACAATAATAACCTTAAATAATATCATATATACTTGAAAAAAAAATTCTAAACAGATTATCTGTAAAGTTGAGAAATTGAACTGTACATGGCCTGCCAGCATGCCAAATATATTAAAGTATATTTACGTGGTATACGTTTGTGTATGGATATTAATTATACAGTAGATTTGCACATTTAGTCATGAGGGTGTAAGCCCCATTTACAGGAGAAGTTTTCCGGCTAAGCGTTTTTCCTTGGTAAGTTTTTATGCTCGTGTAAAGGACGATAAAAGTCGAAATATCACAAGTTTTTTCCTGGGCAAGTTTCTTTGCTGGGTCTGGAACAAGGAGACTTGTCAAGGAAATAATTTTCAAGTTCGAAACTTACTCGTACGATCATGACACAACAAGGAAACTCGACAAGGAAGACCTATTTGTCCGTTTACAGGAGCACATAAAATTGTCAAGTCAGACTTGCTTGTGTAAAAAACTTGTCAAGGATAGCTTGTTCGTCTAAACTAAATGATACTTGGTCTTTCAATTTAATTTTCAAACTATAAATATGCGTTTTTAAAACTAGGAAATGCAGGTATATAAATTATTTCAAAATGTTGGTTATTGTGACAATCAGTTGTGAACAATTTTAAAAGCTGTTGGCTTTCTTGATCAAATTTAAGGAACACCGCTGGAAACAAATTGTTAGCAGTTCTCTACCTGTGTTCTAGGATGATAACTAATCCTTTTATTTAATTAGTCAGTCGGAGATCTATACAATTTACTCTCGAGGCCAAGGTAAAGAAGATTGGGGATGGTCGAACATTTCACAGCTGGCCTGGCTCCGCCATTCTTTCGCTCTACCCAGTCTTCTATTACTCGGCCCGGCCGCGCATGTAAATTTACTCATAAAGCCAGCTTGTATTAACTTTACTAAGAAAGGGGCTTTTTACAGCCGAGATCAAATCTTTTCTTTTTTAGGTTTAGGGGCCCGTACTCTTGATGAAAATGCCTTCATGATTCAATCAGTGCCTTTGTAACTTATTTCATCTGTCAAACATTTACTGAAGGAAACAAAGTTGATAATACAGCCTTTGTTTAACAAACAAGTTAAAATGGTCTGAGAAAGTATCGTCATTTCTTGCTATAACACTTTCCAAATTTAGGTTAGACATGCCACTTCTCACACCCTCTTTGTTTGACATTTAGTCATAATTTTAAAATGGCAGGTACATGACCATTTTCCGTCGAGAAACAGAAATTCACAAACTCTATTATAAAATCAGTATATTATCTAAACCATTGCTTTGTTTGATTTACTTGAAGTTTACTTTTTAAAGCTACTTTGCATTTCAACCATACTGACACGATAGGGTCAACAGGAAATCACCGTACTTGACGAAAAAGTCTCATCTTGTCGAAATAAACGCTACTATCATTATCAATAAGAGCTTTTGCACACGATTAATGGTAGATTAACAAAGCCGCCTGTGACAATATTTACTTAGGCGGGTACCAGTCAGTATTAGCACGCCATTGATTTGACTCGCGTTGTAGGCGATGTTTGTTTAGTGGGTTTATGTAAAGCAAGCAGAAAACTTGATAATGGATTCCCCTGAAATGTTCAGAACTTCAGCTTAAACTAAACTTTTACATAAAACAAGCTTAAATCGACGCAATAAGCACAAAAATAATGCTACAATTCGATTAAAATGTCATATTCGGTCAGAAAAGTCGATATGTCTTCCACTACCCCTGCTGCGATGTCGGCAGCCAAGTTTGTTTTTACCAATCAAATGGTCTTAAAGCACATTAAGAATTGATAATTTTAAGGCAACTCGCGTTCTAAACAGCTGCCTTATTAAAAATTTCACTACGCATAATACTTAATGCTTAATTCGCCTCCAACCGATAAATGTCAAGAAAGGGATTTTATTAACTAGAGTAGTAGAGACAGTTATCTGAGATGGACACTGATGTGAAAGAGTCCGATTGTTGGACGCCAGTCGTTCAGATGGGAGTGCTAGGAATGGTACCATTTTCAGCCCGGGTAATGCCTCTTACTCCACCGTCGAGGAAAACTGATCGACGAATTGTAATCAATGTTAGTGGAACACGATTTGAAACTTGGGAAAGTACTTTACAAAGATTTCCAGACACTTTGTTGGGCAGTCCGAGAAAAGATATATATTACGACAAACAGCGGAGGGAATATTTCTTTGAAACGGATCCATATTTTTTTCGTCATGTATTGAATTATTATCGTCAAAGGAGACTTCATTTCTCTTTGGAAGAGTGCGCTTGTTCCTACAAGAAGGAGTTAGAATTCTATGGCATTTCTGCTGGTGATGTGGGAATGTGTTGCTTTGAAGAACTCGAGGAGAGAACTCTTGCGCAATCACATAGCACAAAACCTCGGCAACTCGCCCCTAAGCGCCACTGTGTTTGCGAATCGGGCCACAAATCTCACAATCGTACGTTTCGTCAGCGCTTGTGGTTCTTATTTGAAAACCCTAGCGCTTCAAGGATGGCCAAAGCAATCTATTATGTGACAGGTTTGGCGATTGTTTTGAGTATAATTATGACAATAGCCGAAACAGTGCCGTGTGGAACACAAAGTTGTGGCGATGCCAACAAAGACACCTTTCAGATTATTGACGGGACGTGCGTGATAATACTCACTCTGGAATTCTTAGTTCGACTTTACGCTTCTCCAAATAGATGGCCATTTTTGAAAACATTTCAAAGCTTCATAGACGTAGCGGCTGTTCTACCTTTCTATTTAGACGTTTCATTAGAAAGCACTGGTGGTGTAGACGCTTTAACAACGCTACGAGTGTTCAGAGTACTTCGAGTTGTAAAGATGTCAGGACGTTCTTCAAAGCTACGAACTCTCGGCTCTTCAATCAAGAACTCCTCCTCCGAGCTTGGGTTTATTTTATTTTCCTTTAGTCTGGGAGTGATTATTTTTTCAACAATAGTTTATTACTGTGAGAAAGACGTCCCCGCCACAACGTTTAAAAGCATTCCGGACAGTATGTGGTACGCCATTGTGACGATGACAACACTTGGGTAAGTGAAGAAGATATACGATTTCAACTACTTCACACTTCAACCATGTTCAAACATAATCACAAACACAATAACAAAAACTTAACAGAAATTAAACGAAAACACGTACGCACAAGTTAGGATACTAAATGATTTAATTATCTCTGAACTTTCACTGTCTCTTCACCGTTGTTTACTAACATTCACCCGCTTTCATTGCCAACAAACCCGAAATTTGGCGTTTTCGCAATCATTTTTGCAAGCATTTGTTCAGTGTACGCTGTTGTTGCGTCCCTGTACAAATATTTGGCTAGTGGTTAGTCGGGTGTCGTACTATTCAGTGTGGCGAAAGCGAGTGGGCCACTGATTTTATTGTATTCACATTCAATGCCAATTTTAAAAATTTAACATTCTTGTTTAACCTCCGTTCAAGGCAACTTAGAATATCTCACAGTCTTGACTATGTTATGGTTCTTGTTTAGAAAATAACTGATAAAATACACAGATTTCGCATTTACGCTTTATTTTCATGTATCATTTCATGGGAGAACACAATCTGCTTGTTATCACCTATCAATTACTGCGATTTATTGTATATAGATCTCAATGACATGTATAAGGTAAGTCCTACCCCTGACCAATGTAGTAATAAGCTTTATTGGCATGATATAAAATTTTTACATATTTCCAATAAGCATGAAACACAAGAAGCAAAAATTAGAAAAAAACTAATAGAAATTACATAATGATTCTTAGAAATTATAAATATCAAGTAATCATAACGCTAACATAAAGATGTCAACAGAATAATATGTCTATAGATATTTCAGTAAAATTATCTTGTTCTAAATACTGAGGTGGTTCTGATTTTCGTTTCATAAAACACTTGTTGATGTAACTTGAGAGGTATAATATTACCAATTTATTTGTTGTTGAAAATAATGTTTTGATATAAGCATCTTTGTTGGTTTTGTATGAGACAATGAGAGAAATTAACTCTTACCCATGAGACGATCCTGACCCATGGGACAATCCTGACCCGGCCATGAGACAATCCTGACCCATGAGACAATCCTGACCCATGAGACAATCCTGACCCATGAGACAATCCTGACCCATGAGACAATCCTGACCCATG
>JANVCJ010149476.1:0-15076 GCA_026413505.1 Epizoanthus ramosus
CTGGAATAAATTTCAGATATTTATTATTTTATTCTTTTTTTCCGCACTCCGCATTTTCCATACTCCGCATTTTCCATACTCCGCATTTTCCATACTCCGCATCTTCCATACTCTGCATTTTCCATACTCCGCACTCCGCACTCCGCACTCCGCACTCTGCACTCCTCGTCTTCCATCCAACCGAGTAATAGCTGAATATTCTTCGCTCTGCTCAAAACACCAACCGAAGAATTTATTGATGACAATTCAGTTCCATGAAACACGTCAAAAACTGCACAATGTGGAGGTAAGCAACGATGTTTACGTGGCTCTTGATTGAGTTTCAGTTGACAAGCTTATAATTGAAGTTTGTGAATGAAGGAACATTCGTTTTGTGTAGGCATATTTACAGCTTATCGATCGGTTTTTATAGGTAACTAAACTCGGTTTACAATACATAATTTATCAGTTTGATTTAGTGCGATTCTTTCTGGTCAATAGTACACCATTATAAAGCTGCACAATGATGGCAGCTCCTACCAGCATTTTGTGAATGCAAAATCTGATTTGCATTGAACGGTAGCCTTTTGCGTTTGGTATTCTTATATTTGACGGATACTCACTCACTGACCACTGAGTGAACTCAGACCTTTGGAAGTGACAGCTGATGGACCATCCAATGGTTTCCTTGTGCCTTGTCGAGATGAGATGGCTCTGCGCATTTCGCATGATATCAGTTATATTTTCATTAAATTTGATGTTGAATTCCCTTGTCAGGCATTGAATCCTACACTGTTTTAGTTTCTAATTTTAGTTCGAATTAGTAGGCCCCCAACTAAAGTATTGTCAGTCAAGTTCGGTTGTCCAAAGAGAGGATAGTCTACATCTAAACATATTTTATTCAAGATGCAAAATGATTACATGAAAAGAAAGTAAAAAGAAAGTGCATCCTGAAGGGAAATTGAGAAGCTGACCCTATGTAGAGGGACCTGAAAGGGTAAAATGGGAATTGGGATTTGCCCTTTTTTGGACAAGTAGTACAAGTCACTGATAAGTTGTGCATTTCACGACATAGAAATAGTTGTAAGAGACAAACAAGGAAACGAGTGGCTTTATTTCTTACCTGCGTTCAATACGTGGCAGCATAATTTTTATGAATGTGACGTGTGTTTGATGACTACTTATTTTGTTGTTTGTATGTTGCAGCAAACTCAACTTGAATATTAAATATGCGAAATTGGAGCAATCTTCCTTGCGCTTTAATTTGTCGGCAAGTGCATGAACTTTCTCAATCCCTAATGAAATCCAACGCTCTTCATAATGCACTGGGCTAAAGCACATGCAGTATATTTGAAATGTCTTGTTCACTGTACGTTGAGTAATAAGTTGTTTTTGTTTTAAACAGTTCCCTTACGGCCATAATTGCGGTAGACTCCACTGGGGCAAGAGAAAGCGATCAGTAACAAGTGACTATTACTTTTTCGAACGAAGAAGGATAATACATGAACAAAACGAGGGGAAAAGCAGAAAGCTTACCAGACGCGCTGTTGCTGGCACAGAACTGAAAGGGTAAATAACAATAACTATTTTGTAGTGCTACCTAACTACCACTTTGTCTTATTCTTCTCACTTCCTCTCCCATTCAACTTTGGCAACTTCGTTTCACTTTCCGTAGTTTGCATGTAAATGGTTTGTTTTTGCAGGTTATCGTGGGTCCCAGTTATCCTCGTAGACAATCAGAGTGCCCCGCTGGGCCATACTGTACTGTGCAGTGCTGTACAGTACAGTCAATACAGTCAGCACATTACAGTGCAGTGCAGTTCACTATTAGCTTAAAATTCGAGTCTAATGTTTTGAGTAGATGCAGTGTAGAATAGGGTAAACAGTAATGGAGTGCTCCCTCGGCCATTCTAGTACCGTAGTTTCAAGAGTTCCTTTTTAAGAACAGTAGAAATGTTTTACCCTGAAGTTATATAGCTGGTTTCTTATGGTAGGTTGATCAAGTCTTTCAGAATCAAAATGAAGGCAAGCAGAGGAATGTGGAGGCGAATGGCAGACTCGATATGTTCAGTGGTCAGTGTTGAGAACGGGGAGTGTTGGAATGGAACAACAAAGATGAAGTACGCAAATTAATATATTTTGTACTGGTCCCTGAATAGTTTAAACAGTAATAATAATAATAATAATAATAATAATAATAATAATAATAATGAAATAATTATATAGCGCCTCTTCCAAGACGTTCACCGGCGCTTCACAATGCGAAAAGTCAAGACATAAGAAATAATTTAGTATTATATAAAATGTATGTATGTAAAAATGTATGAATGTAAAAATTATGTAGTCAGTAGACAAGGTAGGGTGGGGGATTCACCGCCCCCACCCCTTTCTCTTGTGCGGGCTAGGGTAATGCATTTAGGGCTTACGCCGTGACGAGATTCAAATGTCAAATGAAAAAAAATTAAGCACGTGAAATAATATCATGATTTCGTCTTGGAACATAGTTATGGCTTCGAATCTTCCCAGCCTCAGATTGTTCTTAAATTTTGGACGATCTGATCCTTATTGTTCTTATAAAGTTGTTCGTATAAAAACAGCGTGTATTCTAGGTTGTATGTATGGATTTCAATATTTAAAACTATTAAACTTTAAACATTTGACGTATAAACTGGGGAAAATGGTAAAGACCACAACCTAGGTTTCACACATTACGCGATCATCAGGATAAACTTAAATACATCTGCAGTTCTTGCCCATGTGTTTAATTATAAGCATCTTGCATAACGTGACCAAGCAAACAAACTTTGTCCAAGCAAATTTTCACCTGACTTTAAAGTACTTATTTAATAAAAAGGTCGACAGCTATAACCGCAGTTTCAGTATCCTGCTTATCCGCTCTAAGTGAACACACCGAGTCACTAACGTTCTAGTTGATTTCAAGCTTACTCATTATTGGTCGATTTTATTAGAACATTTCAAAGAATCCATCTCTTATGGTGAGAATGGAACTACAAAGACTGATGTTGACATTTGATTTACTAAATATTATTTATAAATACATAGTTGGTAAAACAAACGTTTCTACCTACACGATCATCTTGATCTTCAGGTATACCTAAAATAATAGTCTAGATCAAAAGCGTTAATTTGTTTTACCAACCTTTCTAAAGTTTAACCTCGAATGTGTTTATAGTTATCATAGTGAAGTATTGTTTGTAAGTACATATTCTGAAATAATAATGTACTTCAATTCTAGATCTGAGACAGCCAATAAGACAGTACAACGTGGGGGGACGTGGAGAAGAGTTAGCGTCGGCCAGATCCCGCTAGCTATCTTACGCCAGGTTTTCTTGCTGAAGTACAGGACCCACATGCTGGAGTGGGCTGCCAAGGGTGAAGATGGCGGAGTATACAGGGGAAGTGGTAGTGGTTACAGTGGTGACGACGAATCCGCAACAGACAGTTCAAGAACCCTGCCTTATGAAACCAACGATGTTCACTTAACCGTTGACGGAGATTCGATCGAGAATGGTACGGAAGTATCTGGGCCTCCCAACGTAACACAGAATGGTCCTGATGTACGTGGTGCCCACAATATGGCTGTTTTAAATCAGCCCTCTTTTAGCCAAGCCCTGTTGTCGCTGTTTTGTGGACAAGTATTGCTGCTTTGCAAGAAACATTAAGAAAAAATGTTACGTCTGGGCTGATATGATTTCTGCTGTTGTGACAATGTATCCATGGTACAACTACTCGATATCTCTAATCCAACTGTTGTAGAAACCATGGTTAAGAAATGAATCTTCCACTAGTTCTGATTTTCTATCATTCATATTCATTATCTGTCCGTGGTTGGTGTTACATGTGTTTTCACTTTGTATTTTAGAGCAGAGGAGTGTACCGTTCACATTAATATTTCCTCCTCTGGATCTCTCATTTTCTCTCATTCACATTCATCACCTCTCCATCAGCATTACATATGTTCCCTTTCTTCTTGCGTGCAATGGAAGCTAGTAGTGTGAAATACCTTTTAAGATGAATGAATCATCCTCGTTCAACCGTTCCTCCAGTTCCTAGCTATGCCGTATTATTCTCTTTCGCCCCGTAATCACATCGTGATTACACTTGTTCCCTTAGTTGATTATGAATTCAGTCTTGCATGCCTGATTTGCCTGCCGAAAAATGCTAGAAGCTAAGTTTCTCCATTTTCAACCTCTTCACGGTCTTGCCTACGTATTTTTGTTCTTTCTAATCCTTCTTCATCATTACTACTGTTACAAGAAAATGGAGCTTCCCCATCCCATGCACTTTCACTTGCATTCTTTTTCTTTTCTGGTTTACCCCAGATTCATTTGCCAGACGTCTCACGTTACCTACACAGAAGGTAATACGATAATAATTGTTTGAAATAACGTTCGTAAATTTTCCACTAGTTGCCAGGATATTTCATTCATATTGTACCTAGCTATCGTTGTTTATTATTATTCCCGTTCAGTTCGTGTTCACGTTAATAGCTTTCAAGACGGCCGACTGTCAAACGCGATTTTGAAATGAGGGATGCCGGAGTAGCTGGTAGATCCTAGTTTCTTCCATGTCTTCGTCGCATTCATTGCGTTAAATTCGCTCTAAAATTTAAAGGCCAGTATCAACGAGTGCTGCACTTCCTATGAGTAAAACTCAAAAGCCGAGACCGTGGAAGACTATGTATCTACGGGTTGTATAGCCAAAACAACAGTACTCGGTCAGGACTTGCTATAACTGGAAAAAGATGCTTTAGTTATTCATCTACTCCCCACCTGAAAATGTCTTCTTTTTATGGCCACCTTCCATACTTCTATTCGGATACACCATTTCGGCCATGTGCTCATTATGGTATTAGGATGGTATTACATTTATATAATACTGAAAAATTAACTGATTGATGTGTGATCTCTTGTCCCTTGATGGGTGCATCCTTTCCAAGTATAATTGTTCTATAAAAATAAAACTACCTTGGTTAACTGCAAGACCCTCTCATTGTTAATGGTCGTGTTTAATAGTTGATGTTCGTGCCATTACATGCGTGCAACTGAATATAAAATGTAGAAATAAAACTGATGTAGTTTGAAGACCTATCGAGTGATGATTACGAAATGAGGCCGTGCATCTTATCCAATTGTTACAACTGAAGACATGTATCTCGTTTACGTTTGTTCATGGGACAAGTGACGTACGATACCCGACTGCTGCTGTTGATGCTGTGATAAGTAAGTGTTTCATAGTTACCAGTTGAGACAAACATATTCCCCGGTTTCAGTCTAATGCCTCTGTGGCGAATGACGATCGTAGGAATTGTTTAGTTTATTAGGCAAACGGACTACAATTTCGATCAATAATTCAATTCAATCCACAATTCCATTGATGGGGGGCAGACAAATGGCAAGAATAGTACCATGGATGGACGCAACACGAACTGGAATTTCGTATAGAAAACATGGAGATGGATTTAGTTGATCAGCTTGTTTCCAGGTACCAGGTAGTCCACGAAAGAAACTGAAATTATATCCCCAACTGGCACGAGGAAGCACTCGGGTTGAATAAAGTCGACTCGGGTTGAATAAAGTCGACCTAGACTAACTTCGTGAACACCTGCACATCGAGCCAACGCTGCCTTTACTTGTATGAATATGTACGTTATGTAATCACAGCCAAACGACTCGAAATACTCTCACACCTCAAGACACCTTGGAGAAACTATGCTCGATATCTACTCCCAACAAACTCCGCCTTCGGGAAGTGAAAAACTAGATCCTTTATTAGTTGATATTGGATCGCAGTGGTGCTCTGCTCGCGGCGTTTGGAACAAATCTTCCAAAACCTGTCACACTTGCCCCCTTACAAAGTCGTACCTCGGGCCCTCCCAAATAGAGTAATCCTGTACCGATCCAAAGCTGTATTTTTATTGGTCCCAGTATCCAGTACCATTCATTGTTGTTAGGGTTAGGGTTATTGTTTGGAATATTTATCTATTGTTAGTTGGGCCAATGATATGTTACTGTACTGGTAACGGTACTGGCTTGATCCCCCAAATATACTATTACTAAGTAACCCCACCTCTTTTCTCTGGGCGCGGTCCTGGGGCACAAATATGATAGCAAACCACTCGAGTATTTTGCATTTCTTTATTCACCATCAGGAAGCTTACTATTTGCTACATTGTCCAAATTTGTCTCGTCAGCTCTACGTGTAATGCGCGAATTGCAGCGGGTTTAAAAGCTTCCAGGATGTTATCTACGTTCCGTGTACATCCTGGTCTCCTGTTTATACTGCATTTCTATTCTATCCTGTTAAATAAAGCTACCAACCTCGAACAAACCTAATGCGTACAAAAATGCTTCAAATATTTCTAACTGGCTTGCTGAAGATGGCCTATTCAGATTAGCATTTCAAAGATTTCTTTATTACATTCCAAATATTATCAACAAGTAATTTCTCCTTACAGTGTCAATATAATAAAATAACATATTTCCTACTTTACGTCATTGTACAGACACCAGATCATTTCGGGGAACTCATATGTTGTGTTCTTAACTGAAGATTTCAAATTAATTCAATAGCCGTTAAATGAAAAACTGTAACAGCAGCCTTGCTATATAACCGATGTTTGGTCAGAATAACTGTTCTGATATAGAGGATCTTACATGGCTGTGCGAAGATACGGCTTTTATCTTGTCGTCTCCAATTTTGCAACACACTCGTTCGCGCACCACTAAGTCTTTTTTGTCATATAAAAATCCATCAGAAAACACGAAGTTTTGAACCTGCGAACAAAAAATCTTGCAAAAAAATATTGAATCAGCGAACAAAAAAGTTAGCCGACTTTGTTCAAAACAGAATAAAATAATCAACGATATTTTAAAGATATTACTTTTCTCAACACTTAATACTCGGTATCATATGGATTTTTACATGATAAAATGTATTTATCATCACCAAATCTTGAATAACCTGACTGACTCGTAAGGAGAATTCAAATGTTGTTTTGAGGGCTGAAGTAACCACCGACAAGGAATGACAATCACTAAAATGCTAAAGGATTTCAACACAGAAATTGGATAAAATGTTTACGATTAATGAGAATAGTTTGAGCCGGCCAGTGGCACTAGCACTCACACTGAAGATGCTACAAATCTCGTTTCCTTGCACAAATATTTGGCTACTAAAGTGATACTCACTAAATACTATATAACAGCTTGCATATTAACGCATTTCATTTCCTGTCAACCCAAATTCCTGCTTCAAGAGTTGACCGATGTAAATATTAATACTCAATTGTTTATCCTATTTAAGCTTACTCTTGTGAGCACATTTCAAATCGTTAGAACTGATACCAGAACTAAATTCTAACCATCATATTAATATTATTATCGACTAAATTAAATAGGTTTCAATATTTTTTTGTTCCAAAACACCTTTTCTTAATGAAACTTATACTTATGTAACTAAATTTTCTTACAAAAATATTCTGAAATTCGTCTCAAAAAAAGAAATCTTCCCCTTCCTGATGAATACATCTATCATTTCAGGATTTTGCTCTCAAACAAAATAGTATTTCAATTGTCATAATATATTACTAATATTAACCGAGAATTATTTAAATTACATTACCATTATATATTATAACATAAGTCACGACAACTTCAAATATTATCTATCACATCTTTGCTACAAGATTATGTGATAGAAATCCCAACTTAGATATTATTTCATGCCAAATTCAAATCACAAATTCCTTTGAAACATGACTAAATCTTACAAAAGGTTTCTCCTGACCGGTTTGGAATCTTCAAATAATCGTCTCATCAAAACATACCAAGTCAAATGGGAATACCACATTACCGAGTCCTTCAAATCCTGTCATTGTATTGAGATCGTAATAAAAACAAAAGATTTTTAAAAGTTAAAATAATTATAAAAATATTTTTACTGCTTGTACATAATTCCTATCAGTTTACCTCTTGCAAAGAAAAAGATTCAATTTGACGACTCTGGAATGAAAGTGTTTTAAAAATTGTACACAACTTTCTATATATCGACGTCGAAAGGTTCGCACACTGCAAGAAAACCTTGCCTCAACGTTTCCTAGTAGCTATTAACGCATTGTCTTCATGAGCAATGACTGACAATATGTTTTGAGTGATTTCAAGAATGTTATTGACCATGCTTGTGCCTAGATATTATTATTGCATTTACTAATGAATAGGCATCTGCTAGCACTGATGCACTGCCTGTACGTTTACAACAAACAAACTATTCATACACTTAATGATTAACGATGGTTAGTAACATATCGGCGTTTTCTGGGTTTCACTGATGATATTTCAGGACAACTGTATAGTTCCAGAAAATCTCCATACTCCCCCCACGGAGGGTTTTTCTGAAAGGACCCCCTCCCCCTGGAATTTCCACCTCAGTTCCATACATTTCTTTAAAAAATTTCCCTTTATTGACCCCCCCTCCCCTT
The DNA here is from genome assembly GCA_026413505.1 of Epizoanthus ramosus. Classification (NCBI taxonomy): domain Eukaryota; kingdom Metazoa; phylum Cnidaria; class Anthozoa; order Zoantharia; family Epizoanthidae; genus Epizoanthus; species Epizoanthus ramosus. The sequence continues at coordinate 8,480 of JANVCJ010149476.1, forward strand.
TGGAATTTCCAGTTACCCTCCATGGGAGGAGTATGCAGATTTTCTGGAACTACACATTCATAGTTAAGGTATGTTACACAAGACAACTTGGAGTGAAGACTTTGTTAACATCATCCAACGCAGAATGGCATGGAATACTACGTAGATTCCCGTTACACCAAACGTTGTCGTGTGCAACAGCCTACTTTTAGCACCTCTTTTTGGTTGATTTTCAAAGGTTGCTTGAAAATTTGATAATTTTATCAAATAAATAGAATAATCATTAACAATAATTTATTATTACTATAATTATAACTATTATTATTTGTACTGTTATCGCTATAATTTTAGCGTTCCTACCGCTGTTATTCATTCTAGAATTCCCAACTAAATTTCGAATACATCTATAGTCTTGACCCGCATCCCAGAAATTTTCTTACGGACACAATCTCCTGTTGTTGTTGCTGTTGTTGACCTGCTTCAACGTTATTCGTATTCATACAGCACTTTTATTATAATTTAATATATTCCTGACTCTATAGACTTTTTCTGATATTATAGAATTTCAAAGGGTTTAACATATTTCTTCTGCTCTCTGTTTTAGTAACATATTTTCTTACTGCATATTTTTGATACATTCATTTACACGTATTAATCTTTTTAAATTATACTGATATTATTTTGAGAAATTGAACTGGATGCACAAAATACTTCAATTGAACCTAAAATAACTGTGACTGTATTTTTACAAATAATAAAATATATTAAGAAATGTAAAAATGAGAAAGTTGTCTAATTCGCTATACATAAATTATCGTTAGCCTAAATTTCATCATGTGAAGGTTTCAGATCAGAATTTAAGCAAATTACTACAAAAATATTTCTTTGAGTAGAATAGCAACCAATTGCAAAGATATCGCACTTATTTTTTCCTTCACATTATTTCAATGGCAACTTGCAGGAAAATCTTGTAATAAAATAAACTAAAAAAACTCTTACTGACAAATGCATGTGCACCATACGAAATCTCTATCACTATACGAAATCTCCCATTTCCGAGACACAACATCCAAAATTGAAATTCAACATTACTTGAAATTCAACAACCATCACTATACGAAATCTCCCATTTCCGAGACACAACATCCAAAATTGAAATTCAACATTACTGAATTGTTTGTAAATGATTAGCCTTAGTTATCTCATAAAAAGAACAATTTAGATAAGTGTTTTGTAACCTTATGCTGTAAAAAGCTTTTGAAGCATAAGAAGATACGTTGTACAACACTAGTGAAAACCAAGCTGTTAAAAATGTCATAATATTCATGAGAAACTTCAAAGCAATGAAAACGGGAGAAATATTAAACAGTAAAAAAAACATTGGAATCTTATTGTAAAAACAATTAACAATATACTAACTATTCGTGGCAACAATGCATGTCAGATTGCCATAAATACCGCATGGTATGAAATTATTGAGCAGCAAAATTCTTACGATCTATGCAATGAATAAATCAACAAAAAACACTTGTGTAAAATGAAAAGTTCACAAAATGTTCCTCAATTTCAGGAAATAATAATTTTTGAGCAGGAACTGAAAACATTTGGGATTTGTATGTCTGTGATGTATTCAATTACAATAATGTGGCAACTTTCAGTGACACAATTCAAAAACAACATCCATTTCTTTATATATTTGCTTAATCGCGGGATGTTTTCCACCATTTTTGCTAGAATTGCAGAAATGGATCCTAATTGCTAAATGATACTCCTGCATATGTTTCATGCTATATACGATATATACACATATATGGATTTCTTCTTTCCTGAGGTAAGGCCCGAAGTTCTCAATTCCACTTGGTCTGATGAAAATGACTGGTTTCCCTATTTGGCACCACATAGATGGTAGCACAGGCTTCCCACGTTGACAGCACACAGATGGTAGCACAGGTTTGCCTGGTTGACAGTACGCGTGGTAACATAGGTACCCCAGTTTGACAGGTGTAAGACGTGATTCACAGAGTTTCATGAATTGCTGCTACTATTGGCCCTGCCTTGGTCTGAAATAATACAAGAAGAAAATTGCAAACTAAACTAAATACTCGTGTGGAAAAGAAAAAGAAAGACATCCACCATGAAGAAAACAACGAGCCAGGAACTTTACAGATTAACACACAAGAAGATATAAATATTTGCTCTAGTGGTGAAATAAAATAAAACCAATCATGTAGCAAAATGTGAGTTATTTTCTAACCTTAATTTTACAACTAATTTAACACTGAAAAAAAATCACTGAATTTTCTACCAACAGCATTTTAGCTAGCCTTTTAGTTTTTTTTAAGTTTCTTAGGTTTTTAGTACTTTTATATAATAGTGTTTTAATCTATTTTCCAGTTAATATTATTATAAATAGTTTCCATATGTTTTTAAAAATATTTTTAAATTGTAAATATATCAGAATGGTTGAAATAAAGGTTTTTTGAATTATTATTACATGTATTGTTATCATTATTACATGTATTATTATTATTATTGTGAAGAAACATATTACCGTAATTACTTAATATTTAATTACAGATTTGAATTCTTACCTGTTACAACAAGTGGGGCAGCAACCACAATCCTGAAAATACAAATACCGGTATTTGAGCTCATCAAATTTACCAGACGTGAGTCTGTATTTTTAAAAATAAAAATGTCCTTACAATGGACTAGCACTGCATCCAGGAAGAAATAGCAACAATTAGAACTATACTCCTACATACTTTAAGCTCCTGATTATGATCAGCCATTTTTTCAATCCTTGATTGATTTGGACTTGATAACAGTAGAGACCAGCCCAACCACATGAAAACTGTATAAACGAACCCTAGAATGTTTGGGGGCAGGGCCAACACATGCACCTCCCCCTCAATTTCTTTTCAAGCAGAGTTTTTAATATTTCCCCCAAAACCCCCTAGTTACTCATTACATGTAGTAAACACATATTTTGATGTTAACTTCAATATTTGCCACCCCTTTTGGATGTTTCTAAATTTATTCTGTTAGAAAAAATATCAGTTTTTGCTAAAAAATAAGCCTTTTGCATTTTCCGTTTAGAAACAAGTGCGCCTTATTAGATACAAGCAACATCTGTTTATTGCTATGATAACCATGATTTGATGCACAGGGAATTTACTTTAGCTGACATAGTAAAAACATTGAAAAATGTGATTTTTTAATAATTTCCCCCAAAGGTTCTAGTTATGTACCGTCTTAGGATAAATTCTGGATTAGGATAAATATGCATATACAATTTATTATTATTTTGGAATAGAAGTGCTGCAATTCACAGAGTGTATTTCACTGTATTACAATAAATTACATTAAACTATACCTGCAGGCGTACATATTGTAAATTGAATTACCTTGCATTTCTCTAGGATATTCTCACTCATGTTAGCCATCTTCCAAGCCTTGACTGCTTACACATGCTATCCATTATTAACAAGAGGAAATCAGGTCGAACACATCCCCTTGATAATAATCCACCCAACCTTTTATTAGCATACATATGGAACCCTCCCCCTTAGCTTCCTGTTTCTCACTGAGCACAACAGTGACATTGCACTGCCAAATATGATACAATGGTACTACTACTACACAACAGATAATAATAATAATAATAATAATAATAATGAAAAATACCAAGAGTGCAAAGCACGAGAGGTATTTGTCATTTTCATCAAATACAAGTCACTGGTATTTTTCATTAATTATTCAAGAAAAACGGCGGTGTTTTCTGTTAATAGTGCACCTACAAAAAACATAATTTGTTTGGTGATCATGTGAGATTTTTTCGTCAAGCAAAGTTCCCAGATTACAATGCCAATTAGTGTTTTAATAGCATGTGTGCTATTAAGAATTAATTACACGGTAAACAACCAATCAGAAGCCAGTATTTTTTGTGGATGTGCTATAAAGTTCACTATTCCATATTTAGTTTAGGAGATATTCAACAGTGTATTGAATGGATTAAGGAGGGGACCGTGCTGAATGGTTCTTCAAAATTTTTGAGTGCTCAAAAATTTGGCCCTTGCTCGAATTGCTCGCAAAGTTTTGGAGGGTGCTCGCTTGCTCGAATTTGCTAATTTTCATAATTCGGTGCTCACTTGCTTGAGCTTGTGCTCGCAAAAAATAATGCTCTGCTCGCAAAGACCATTCGATACCCCTTTAATGGAGTACAACCTGGGATAAATTCTGACAAGCTACATGGTGTTGAAATAGCATCCTGTGTCCGAATTGGCTGCAACAGTTGATTTGGGCAAAATGTGAATTTGTGACAGTATCAACCAGGACTTGTTTTGTACAGTTTTGTATGGACTTGCCTGGACCCTACAGAGTTCGTAGAGTACACTGTACATCAAATCCTGACAAATTTTTAAAATACATGTAGCTTGCTAGGTCAATATTTCTCCCTTGACAACTACTGTATTGCATATTGACATAAATGAGTACATGGTATACATATAGTGCAGTGCAGCCTGAGGCCATGCAGCTCTATTTAATATATGCACGACAACATGACAAGCAGCTGGCACGTACCGACACCGTAAAATGGCAACCAAATGAATTCTATCTTTTTTGAAAAGAATGTCGCAAATATCTCTCTCTCTCTGTGGTTTACAATGAAACTATCGAGCTTTAAGATCCATATTTGAACAGATATAAATTTATAATTTGCCAGCATATGCTATGTCTATGAATGTATATCTACTAATCTATGACTATATATATTATATGAGTTTGTGAATCCATTGATTGAATGACATGCATCACGCGCGTAGTGCAGTGGCCGACTGCCGAACGCATGCAGGTCGGACCTAAACATCATTCTACTGATCTTAAACCTTTGAAACCCTTTTAAACAAACAATATACAAAGTTTGTACTTCAAAACAACAAATACCGATACATTTACTTCGTAGATATTATATACCAAACAACGATAATTTTGAAATCTAAGAAGAAAAAAAGGAAATACGTTCACGAATCATTTCTAAAATTAAAGTATTGACAAATTGAAGATCAAGCTTATTTCGTGTCAGTAAGTGTAACTATATTTTCGCTAAGCGAATAATATCACTCGAAATAATGCACCTGTTGCACACTTCTCCTCGATACCATCCCGGCTTCCAGCTCGTCCCTTCCAAGTCCTTTTCGGACCATAATACCTCCACAGTTCTCCCAATGCTTATATAGTTATTCACAGAGTGAACTTGCTGTACATGTGCCTTCTCGGACGTTTTACTCTTTCTCCGTGATTTTCGTTGATCAAATTTCCTCTCACCATTTTTCTCTACCCCCTGGACATTTGACTGTTTTTCACCCCACCCCCCGCCCGGAATTTCCTAGCCGTCAGACCCTCCCCCCTGGAATTTCCGGTTCCTTCTGTGGTGGGGGTGTAGATATTTTCTGGAACTACACATTAGGCACTCACTTGTACACGGTCATGAATGAGTGGCCACAGGTGAATATCACTATATATTACTGTTCTGATTAACCAATCAGAGCACACGAAAAGCATTATTCACTGGTTTGGCACTAATTAATATTGATCGTTATAAAAGTGTACGAAGTGTGCTTGAGCTGACCTGTGCCAAGGGATAATATCCAAGTTTTGAATTATTAAAATATTTCTAATTTCACATGTTATTTCAGGTTGATATAGTTTTATAATACTCTGTAACTGTCCTTTTAGCAGATGTGGAGAGTACAAAGAGAAAGTGACAAAACATGGTGGATTACTTCACGCAAGTTGTTTCGTTTGCTATCAAGGTACTTGTTTTCAATCATGTTTTGTAAACACTTATGAAATGTTTAATATATATATTAGCAGTGGGCTTTTGACAGACAATTAAACAAAAAAACACACAGCCAGACACCCACATACATGCCCAGAGTAGCCTGTGAACAGGCTCTCTCTGCTGGGGAAAGAGGAAAATATATAAGAGAAAGCCTAGAATCTGCTGTAATATTGAATGCAGCTATAATTTTTACTGACACTTAAATAACTGTTAACTATTGTTGTTGTCTTTTAAATTGATTGATTGTTATTGTAAGTTGTTGTTTTTATTTCATTATTAAAGGAATCCTGAAATGAAAATTACTTTGCAGGCAAAATGAAAGCAACTAATTTCCTTGTTTGTCTTCTTGCAGTCTCAACCAAGCAATTGACACTGGTTAGAGGGGCAGAACAATTTATCTGATTTGTTGAACTGCAGGTAACTATTTAGTTTGAATCATGTCTTTGAATATGTGCAAATCTTCTTTGATACGTGTAATATCATGCATGGAAACCCCTTCCTCTTCACATGCAAACACACGCAGTACATTTGTACACCCACACACACACACACACACACACACAAACGATTGAAAGAGTTTTGAACATTATGCACATTGATACCCAGATGCACTGACATTCATATCCAGACACACATTCATACCCAGACACACATTCATACCCAGACACACATTCATACCCAGATGCACATTCATACCCAGACACACATTCATACCCAGACACACATTCATACCCAGACACACATTCATACCCAGATGCACATTCATACCCAGA
>JANVCJ010149587.1:0-15072 GCA_026413505.1 Epizoanthus ramosus
AATCCTTCACTTCGCACCGTCACCAACATCTTCATACTCTCACTGGCCCTCACCGATTTACTCATGGTTGTTCTAGTAATGCCTCTTGCAAGCGCTTCCTCCATTGCCAATAGATGGATTGGAGGAGATTGCATTCACACGATGTGGAGTCTCATCGCGTCTATTTTAGCCAGGATTTCATTGCTAACCATGATGCTATTGGCGGTCACAGATATTTCCGTGTGGTCAAACCCTGGCGCTATCCTAACATTTTCAACAAGAAACGTTCTACAGTCATGGCAGTGTGTGCCTGGTTTGTAACAATAGTTATCCATGGTATTTTTCCTCCTTCAGGAATTCAGTTTGCCGTCGATCTTGGTAATCCAACACGAGTCGTTAAGGTCTTCCAAAGTACATATTCATTCATTTTCTATTCTGTGGTGCTTATTGTCTTAGCTGCTGTTCCTAGCATGGTTATCGCTGCATGTTATGTGAAGATTTATCGAACCGTTCGTCAGCACAACTCCGCAGTTGTACCATCATCACAAGGAGGACACTCGCCTTATGGAGTGGAGGAGGCAAAATTGACGAGATTGCTGACAGTGCTCTTTGTCGGATTTTATCTTTGCTTGGTGCCTCCGTGTCTTACTACCATCCTCGACCTTATTGACATACCTGTTTCAAAATATTATAACCTATCTTTTTATTTTCCAGTTTTCACCAGCAGTCTCATTAATCCTATCATTTACGCAACGATGAACCAGCCATTCAGAAAGGAATTTCTGAAAATATTTCGATCAATGTATTGAAGAACTCAAAGGCCCGTTTCAGCCGCTCGATGTTTCTGTGCGCCGAACTAAATGCTAATGAGTTATTTGTGTAGTTCACGTTCGTTAGCATTAGTTCGATGGATGAAAAGTTTGTCTATCTGAAACACAGACGGATATCGCAGCTTTGTGCCAAGTCATACACTGACCTTACATCAATGGAAAGTTGCAAGTAAGGAAGAGACGTTTCATAAGATCGGGAAAGCTAATTGATCCAATATATAATTCAACTAAATTACAAATCTTGTAACCTTGTAAAAACCTGTTATTATTATTATTATTATTATTATTATTATTATTATTAATATTTTAAATTTTATTATTTTTTATTATTATTATTATTATTACTGTTATTGTTGTTGCTGTCTTTGTTTTTGTTGACAGCTGTGTTTGATGGAAAGTGTCTTTGGCATGATTTCTTTCCTAATATAAGTCATTTTCGATGGTAGAACTTCTAAATCGTCAACAACAACAAATGTATTTACAGTTGGTATTTTTACATGTACATGTACAGTAAGTAAGTAATTTAGCAAGTAGGCAAGTAGGTAAATATAAATGAGAGAGATCGATAATTTATTAAGTAAAGGCCACCTGCAATAACCATATATGGATATTATTGTGAATATGGAAACCTCAGTACGGTGGTCCAAAAAGCTTACCAAAATTCTTACGCAAACAAAATAAATTTCCACAAAGCAATAACGGAAGTATTTCCACAATTATATTTCCTATTATAAATGGAGTGTAAAAACTAATTGAAAAATTTGCCAAGTAGTCTGTGACTTACAGTTTGATACTCGAATAGCCATGTTTGACTTCATGGCGGCTATCGTAGATTTTTTGATGACGCCAGAAAATTGCCTAATTGATCTTATAAAGACATCAAAGAGGCCCTTAGATAAGTTGGAGCTGTAAATTGTATGCAAATAATTGATAGAATCTGAGCCTCGTTGTTCTGTAGTTGAGACGAATTTCGCAAGTTGATTGGATAACGACAGTGCAAATTTAACGTGGAAAAACGTGGAATTGCGCGACCTGAGCTGCACGCACCGAAGTTTTGTTTACAAATTGGAGAAGACTCTATGTTTATAAACAATATATAAATGACTATGCGATTCAAGTAAAATTCAATACCTGAATCGGGAATTCCACGTTAAATTATCTTAACTTAACTTTATCTGGTTTGGTCTGATTTGTTTGAACGTTTGAGAAAAAATCTTAATCTTATAAAAGATCTTTCGACCTGAAGGGTCCTCGTCAGTTTTGAGTGTCTTAATTTATCATACAAGGTTGAAGGGTTGAAAGTTTGATATGCATATGCAAAATATGAATCTCATGTACAATGATAATAATTTATAATAATTGAATCCCGTGGGGAGAGTGTACATTGCATCTTGAATGTTGGGTGTAATACAATGAGGTTGCTCAGCCATCACTTATGCTGCCCCTGTATGATCTTGTTTGGGGGACAGCGCCCTGCAAATATTCTGCCTTGCTATTCATTTGGAGGCGAGGCATTTTTGAGTCTCGTTTATGCCTCACCCCTGCTGCAATTGACACACCTTCTTGTATCTGTCTGGTCAGGGGGTCTTGGTGGGTGCTGGTCACCCATATGTCTAGGGTTATCTGTTGTCCCCCATGGTACTCAAGGGCATGCTTGCCCAGGGCATTGTTCTTCTGGAGTTTCTAAGCCGCTTCTTGGTGGTCAATAGATCTGGTGTATGCATTTCTTGCTGTTTCTCCGACATAGTAGGACACCGTTGGTCTGCCAGGTTCACCCACTGTGTAGTCAGTATCTGTCGCTCTTCTCGGAACAGTGTCTGGGCCTTTGGTTCTCCAACCTCTGCACTCAATTAGGTAACAGCAGCTGTTCCTTGAGCACGATGCGCTCTTTTTCCTGTCGGGTCTTGTCTCAGCACTGCTACAGACTAGACAATCCTCTCTGTTACACGGACCAGCCCAGAGATCTTTGGCAAGTCTTGAACTGATCTTCTGTCTTCCTCTTTCCACAGTCTTGACACGCCATCCTCACTCCTTTGCCGTCTTGCGAGTTTTCCGTTTGGTGTGGCGGGTACGAACATGACAGTTGAATAGCCACTGGTTTTCTACCACTGTGACTTAGCTGATAATTTCTTCTTTCTTCTGGTTTCACGTTGGTAGGAGCGTGGTTTGTTGATTGGTTTGCCGCCGAATTCCTGTTCTTTCTTTCATTCTGTCAAAGGCGGTCATGGCGCTGTTGATGATCTCTGATCTGTATCTGTCTCCGTACCCACTAGCTCGCATTCGATTTGAGAATTCTGACAGTAACTAGCTCTTCTCTTCCTCTGGCAGTTCTGGCGAGGTATTCCTCATGATTCGTAGTGCTTGTTGGGTTAGTGCTGTCCGCTTTACTTTGTTGGGCATTGCCGATCTTGCCATTATCAGGAGTGGGTTGGCCATGGGCTTATGGTAGAATTACTTTCTCACTGATGTTGCCATTCCCTTCTTCAGACTGTTTTCCATCTGGTGTATTTTCTGCAGTACAAAGCTTACTAAAATGTCTAAGCGCACACTCAGATATTTTCACCTTCATCGCAAAATCATTAGCAAACGTTTTCCATTTAAAACGCTTTTATGTATAGAACCAAATTTCTAAATCTGGTGCGATTTTATTTCACTATTTTTATCTATCTATCTATCTATCTATCTATCTATCTATCTATCTATCTATCTATCTATCTATCTATCTATCTATCTATCTATCCATCCATCCATCTATGTCTGTCTGTCTGTCTGTCTACCTACCTACCTACCTCTGTCTGTCTGTGTCTCTCTGTCTACCTGACTGCCCATTTATCTATCAACCCACTTGTTTAGAAAAACCTATTTCTGATATAATGCTGAAGCGTTTCTGTCATCTTTAGGTAAAACAGAAAGCGTTTGCAACAGAATCAATTCTCTTGTTTTGGAGTTCTGATACAACATTGTCACTGAATCAAAATACATTACATGCTGGTCACGTACCGCACCCCCATCAATTTGACTCAATAATGGTCAGTCAAAAAAAAAAATTCGGACGGTTTTAACGTCGGAAAAGTCGCGCAAATGATAAGCGTCCAAAACTTCTTGGTGTCTAAAATTTCAAGCGTCCAACTGTACAAACCCCCATAAGAAATATACGCCTCTTAGCTGTGGCCAAGCCACGCTATACCCTCGTTATATCTCTCAGGACTAGGAGTTCATTGATATTTTTTTCAGTAGAATAGTCGACCATGGGTGTGCCTATTTCGTCTATGTCGTATTATCTGTCGCTTTCTCTATTTCTTCAATTGTATCAAGGTGCAAGATTAGCTTCAATCAGTACACATCTCTTCACCGCAGTTGTGGTTGTTTTATCCGAAATGAAAAAAGTGTGTTCGAAAATTTCACGCCCAGATATTAAACGTACTCTGAACATTTTGGTTCTAAGTTAAGTTAAGCATGGCTGTTTAGTTACGATTTGGAGTACAAATGAATATATAGTATAATCAATCGCAGCTAACTGATCTATGGTAAGTAGGTTAGTCTAGAAAAAAAGAAATCATTTCGGCAACAATGAGTTTAGCGCAATATGGAGGCTCCATGGACAAGAATCTAATTAAAATTCAAAATATTTTCCATTCAGGATTTCGTGAGATTGCTATGTACCAGGAATTAGTGGTGGGAGGACGGCAAACACTTGTGTGGTACTTATCTCAACAAAATGAATAAAACTGCACCAAAATCGGTTGCCATAATGAAAGAAGTGACTTTGAAGAAATCCGAGCAATTTTCTCAGTTCAAAATTGAATCTGGCAGTACCAGCAAAGCAGTAATGTAAATCGCAGGACAGAACTTAACTTTCAAAGTTTTCTCCTGGAATATAAATGCGAAATCGATTACTATTAAAAACTATCTTGCTCGATATTAATTGAAACTATCTTGGTTTTAAGTTAATATTGAAAAATGCTGATTTATAATAATTTATGGCGTCAAGGTGTGCATTGTTTTGACATTTTCGAAACCATTTTCGCTTAATTCAACGTTCAGTGTTTGAGCCTAGCCACCGTTGCCAGGAAAGTTGAATAGGGCAATAGAAAAATTTAATTTTCCATCCGAATAGCGTTTACTTTTAGTCGACTTTTTATTCAGAATAGACATTCCGTTTGCTCTGCCCTACTTTGGCACTTTCGTGTGTAGAATATAGATACAAGTTTTGTACCATCCGGATTGAATTTCGTGAAGAGAAATAAATTGGGACATAATTATAGGCACTCCTTCGTTGTTATAACCCCTTCGAATAAACCGTAACAGCAAATGACATGCAAATTGATAGCAGTTCTTTCCCACTTTCATCAGCACTATCGACGCTACTTTTTCGTGTTCTATTACTTTCATTCATTTCCGTTTCGTTCACTTGCTATCCTCTGCAGTTTAAATACCACTGGTCATATATATGAAGACTACCTTGACTCGAATACCTGGTGCTTTTGTGCGGATTGTCAAGATAAAAGTGCTCTTAACAGTAACATACAAAGGCAAATTCGGGCTCTTTGTTTTAAAATGGTGTAACTCAACAAATAAAAAATTGCAAATGATAACTAAATGAGAAGTCTGTGTCCTCAGGATACTTAAAGACTCACTAAGCACAAGAGAAAATCTGAACCATATTATTTTCTTCCCTACTATTGTTCTAAAGGTCTAAAAGTACTGTTTTATCTGCTCACACATATCATTTGTATTTGCTGCTTTTTACAATAAATAGTTCGCACATTTTAGAATAGCAACGAAAATTATCTTCTTTGATATCAGTTTCTTTGATTCTAATTCAAAAAAGAAAACTCAAACATCGGTTCCCCTTCTCAGTTTTTTGTAAACGCTAATCATTTATTGTGGCACAAAACTTGTAGAAGTGTACTTTAATGTAGCCGTGATTCGCCACCGGGTTATCTTGATCTCGCATAAGCTAGTACAACAAATTCTATACTGATAAAGGATCATTACTAAAATTTAGAAGTGATAATCTGTGCTTTCAACCCAAATGCCGACAACCCAAGTGGAATCTGGTCAAAGTTTTAGCAATAAAAAAACTCTTCCTAAATAGATAAGGGTTCCAAGACTTTCACTGATAAGAAACAGACTCAAGAAATATTGCCAAATTCGAATTGAAATAATCCAATCCTATATTTTTTAACTAAAATAAGGTGGCAAGAAGAAAATGGAAAACTTTAGACAAGACAGAAAATGTAGTTAATGATAAAACTGAAAATCTCCCCGGCAGTGAGGTAATTGGACTTGAAGCAACAGTGAATGACCGCGATTTAAAAGTTTCAAAGAGAATCGAAAATGGTTAATAATAATATGTTATTACTGAATTGTAATCCAAATTGTGAAATGGGGTGGACATCTCTGAATGAGTATACTACTATATAGCATTTTTTATATTTTAAAGCGGTTATGAAACTCTGTCATGATTTGGTTACTGTAGTTTTAGACGGCATGGAGGACTGCTAAGGATTGCCTTCCTACTCTACCTGAGAACTTGGTTGGGTCTCTTTACTACGATCAGTCAGTTATACCTTCTCTTGCAGTTCTTTGTCTGTCAAGAGCGGCCAAGCCATCGATTTCTGACTCAAAGGTGCCTGGAAGGTCGATGCTGTTAAAATAAAAATAAATCAGCTCAAAATGAAAGCCCCTCACCCGTCAAGTATTGGGTCGAGAAGACATTCTGCTACGCTGAACATGAACGGGGCGCCATAACTCATAAGTGAATATTGCGTGCAACAGACGCTCAAAGATTTCGTCCTTCTCGAGTAAAGTTTCGACCTTATTCTATTTTATCCCGACATTTCTTGAAAGTTCACATATAGCTGTCTTGTATGTAACCCAAGGGCATTCAGTTCTAAAATGTTAATTCTGATACCAGAGGTCGCTGCTGTTATGTCTAAATCAAGCTTATTAAAAAAGCTATGCCAATGATTCGGTCCATTCTACAGTGTTTAACAGGGAGGAATAATATATTTTAACTGTATATAACAGACGAGATGTTTTCGGTTTTAACTTAACAGCGACATAAAGGCAGAAGGAAGACTAGTGAGATATCAAATACGTATTATACCAGTAGTGCACGCGAGAAAACCGTCACTAACAAGGAAGCAAATATTATATCAAAATTAAGCACAGCGTAACGGATTAAGAAATAACGCGTTCAGTGACACCTAGAAAATCGTGCGGAACATGAAATAACTAGCACAAGTGCTCGTTTTCTTACCTTAAGGCATCTGTGAGAGGGGTAAATTGTAAACAGAAGATTAGAGATAGACTCCAGAGAGTTAATCTGAGCCTATCTCTCCCCTGCATTTCACTGACGGAAAAAATTCCTAACTTCTTTTAACTGTATATATATCTTGGTGTCGAACGATTGATAAAATGATTTATGTCGAAATCGGTAGCAAAACTGGCCCAAGATTTGATCGTCCGTCTTGGGTTTGGCTTGGATGGCCGGGGCCAGTATGTAATAATATACTAGTCGCTGGGAATTCTTTCCTATATCTTCGCTGAATATGTATGAGGATTTCTATTTTAAATTTGTCGCAAGTACAATAGCATTTTTCCGAAAACGTTTTCTCATATCTATGACAATGCTATTCTCACTGGATACAAACAACAAACAATTTCCTTCGCTTGCGAAAAAGATTTTAAATTGGCTACTATGCATATTTCCACGGCAACTTTTTGGTCTATTCTTCAAAGAATCTATTAAGCAACCAATAAGAACAAATCGTGCCCTAAAAAGACAAACACCGTGCTTCCAATTCGTTTATTACAATTAACGGCAATCTTTCCAGGGAAGACAGATTTATATATACATATATATATTTCTTAATTCTCTGAATCAATATCTTAATATTTATATTTTTTCTCAAAATTTGGGATTTCGCACATCAAAATAAAGGAAAGGTGAAATAGTACTTGGGCAACCAAATCCAAGCAATTTTTAAGAATTGAACAATCGCTTGTACATTTGTACTAATGAAGCATATCTGATTATATTCGGATTCTTCTCACAAAAGGGTTAGTTAACGACTCCAATAATCAGTGAGTTATGTTTGACTAAAACAGACTGCAACTTCATTCGTTGGAAAGAATAGATCTGGTAATCAAGCAAATGTCATATTTTGTCGTCCTAGTTTTTTCATGTACAGAACCTCAGAAAATTGGATTAAACAGAAACGTTTTAGATATTCCATTCTCAATCATACCAATTTTCAGCCGGTTAATACGAAATTATCCGTTCCAGAATATATCCACTAAAAAAATATACCACAAGACAATACCTCATTGCATCACTACTTTTCTAGTACTTATCTAAGAGTTACATGACTCAACTGCTCTCGCCAATTTTCTCTTTTTCGCTATGATTCAATTCTATTATTTCAAATCGCCAGTTTTCCTCGATTTCTCGTTATACCCAACCCAAGTAAACTCTTAACAGACGTTGTTGTGAAATACTTTTAATCTTCAAAGTTATTTTCACTAATTTTGACATTCCAAATTAGCACATCTTCCATGCTATTGTTCTAATTATGGTTTCGGCTTCACCGACTAGGATCAGTAGTCGTTTGGCAATGATAACATAAAATCGCATGTGACTGAAACAAGCTAGCATTAGTGTACAGGACGTCGCAAAGGAACTGACATATTATACGCTTTTTACATAATCAAGAGCTAACAGTTCTCGATCAACTCGAAAAGGTTTGATAAGAAGGACAAGTGAATCCTTATAAAACGCCAGAAAAAAAAACATTAATTAGAGTTTAGTAAACCGCAGAACGGAACAAGTCACAGTCTCGGAAATCGTATCCTGAAGAAATCATGTTTAAACATTTCACAACGAAACCGCGTTCCGTCCCAACATATAAATTGTAATCGGTAACAAGTAGAGCGTTTGCAACAAAATGCGCTGTGTTTGGTGCAAAGGTAGGAAGCGCTAACAAACGTAAATATCGAAATTAGCAGTACCTTATGAAATTTTTAGACAAACTCGACTCTCAAGTTCTTATCTGCTGTGTAGTGCCAGTAGTAATGCATATTAGTCGAGCGGTATAGCAATTGCGTAAGATAAAACTTAATATTTATAGATACAGTTGAACAAATGAACGCCACTCGCGGCTTGTGGTGTGAAAAAGAGCGGATAGCATGCAGTTTGGGGCAAAGTGATGTATAAAAAGTGATGTTTTAAAATAATCAAAGTTTGTCGTTACGATTTTTCCCATATTATCCAACATTTCATAATCTAACTATAAGTTTATGAACAGCAAGTCACAGAATATGAGAAAATAGATTAATTTATTTCACGCAAAATACACCTTATTTTGGAGAAACATTTTGTCTTTGGAAAATTAGTTCTCCGTCCGCAAAAGACAGACAGACCAACTTTTAAATATCCAGAATTCCAGATCAACTAAAATTGGTTCGTTTTTCACGTGAAGGTGGATGTTTTGGGGGGGTGACGAAGGTCTGGCGCTTTAAACGTCATCTACAAACTTTCATCCTCATTCCGGCGAAAAAAAAATTTTGTTGATCAAACTCAGTAATTCTTTTTGACTTTCACAATTTCTGATCTAGACTTCGATTTTCTACTAGCAGTTCTTGGCATTTTTCTGCATCCGCTAGTGGTACCCGTTTGACAGCTGTGTTGTGCTACTGGTCAAATACGCAAGAACAATTTCCAATTAAGCCGGCTTTTCACTACACAAACGCCGTAAATTTTGCCACTAGTCTCTTGATTTAAACACCTCCGCGATAAAGGGTTCCTATGGGAATGCAATACTGCGTAATATCTTCTGTCAATGTGCTTTTCTTCAATTACATTTCGAAACTGCTTTGACAGAAAATATTCCATGTTTGGTGAAGCATTATACGAAAATAAATATCAGAATTTTTACAAACACGAGACAAATTGAATTTTATCCTAACTTGGAGAATTCTGTGCAACTACAAACGTGTTAATATTTACAAGGACACCAATATCAGATTAGTCTTAAAATAAAATCCGCATTTACTTACACTTGTATTTTTTAATTACTAATAGTTAAGACGGCAATAAACAAAAAAATATATACTTGAACCAAATATATCGGAAAAAACAATATGTTTGGGCAATAATCACTATCAATAGAACTGGAATCACAGCGTTTCTAAAAATGTGCGCCTTCCGGGTGTTTGTATTTCCCTGCAGAGTTCAAAATAAAATCCAATTGTTAATTATTAATTGGAACCACGGTTTAAGCCAATGTCATTAATCTTTTTTATCATATCCAGTCCCTACTCTTTTTCTTTTGTTCCCTGTTCATCGCCCAGACTATTGTAACCCGGGCCGTGTCTGCAGTCCAGAGAGTATTTCCGTGCCAAAAATTTCTAAAAAAACAAAACGCGACACCAGTCTACTTATGATGGTTTAAAATAACCTCCTTTCTTTACGTTACAGTGTCTAGTTCATTGCAAACGTTTGGGAATAACCCGAAACTGACGACATATACGATAACAGTGCGAAACTAAGCTCCCCACCCCCACTCCCTCATCTGTCCCGAAATAAGTCCTACCCAACTTTCAGAATTCAAAGCAATTGAAGCTCCTCCGATAATAAGATCCCCACTCCCACACTGCCAGTAACTCCACCCCCACCCCCACCGATGTAAACCCATAGACTTATACAAAATAGTGACGACTCCTTACATTTTCTAAACAATAACAACCTGAACAAAGAATCCGAAACAATAAAATAATATAATAATAATAATAATAATAATGATAATAAATACAAATAAAAGCTCCTTACTTATCCACAGCCTAAGGTATATTTTTAGCATGTCGGTCTTAAATTTTAGGTTTAGGTTTTCAGCCTCAGTGTTCTTATAAAATAATAATAATAATATAATATAATAATAATAATAATAATAAATTTATATATCACTAACACTATAAATATTCTAAAGCACTAAGGCAAACTATATTACAGTAACTATTATGAAAAATAAATAAAAGGTTTTGAAAGAGATGACAAAGATAGCCTGGTGGTTACGTTCACATGTGCAGGTAAGTAGTTGGTGTTGAAGTAAAAGAGTTGAGGGTTCGAGTCGATAAAGATAAAGAAAGAAAGGGAAAAAACAAGAAGAAATTGGTGTAAGAGTGATGGCGTGAGAAAGAGAGAGATGTAGATTGTGCAAGTCATGTAATATGACTGAACACATGAATAATTAATGAGTTTGAGAAGAGTGAGTACACGTCTGATAATAAGCCCAGCGAGTATTTTTGTTCAATAAGCTTTTTCCTCCGATTTTATGAGTTAACGCCGATGGTCTTATGTTTTGGCCGGAGGGACTTTCGGAGCTTTACAGAGTATACTGCCGTGATATGACGGCAAATTCAGATGCTCTGCTACTTGAAGTTTGTATCACCAAGATTTCTAGAAACTCTAGACACCACGAGTATTTATCATGGGAATCTTCATAAACCTATATGTATTGTTTAAACTTTAGATATGAACAACTATAAACTTCCAACACATAGGAACGCCTCCCACTCGAAAATTATTATTAAATTATACAAGACCCAACATTTTAAAGGCAATAATAATTCCGAAAATAAACTCACCCAAAAAAAGCCCATTGGCCTATATTTATATCTGTATATACTGATACGCCCACCCACAAAAAATACTGGGTTCTGATTGGTTGTTTGACTGTGAATTTTTCATTAATACCATGCAATTAATTCTTAATAGCACATGTGCTATTAAAACACTAATTGGCACTGTCATTCGGGAACTTTGCGCGTACGAAAAAATCTCTCACGATCACCAAAAGAATTGTATTTTTGTAAAAGAACACCACGGTTTTTCTCGAAGAATTAATGAAAAATATCTCTTGCTTCGCACTCGTGGTATTACAGACACTTTCATAAAATACTCGTGGTATTTTTCATTAATACTTCGAGAAAAACGGTGGTGTTTCCTACTCTAATATAATCCGTTTAAAGTACGGCCTTTTTCAAGACCAAAACGTGCCTCCAAAAATAAGCCAAAAAACCCTGAAAGTAGAAACTACCCGACCGACGTAGGTAGTCAAGACTATATAAAACTAGCTACGGCAATTGGCGTCTGATATTCTATTCTTTTACTATTATATCATTAATACTTGCAGAAAATCAAAATTCCTGCACGATCGAAAAGCCCTGCAGTGTGCTAGAGACTTCAGTCGCGTCTCCAACAATGTCTTTGCTTAGTTTAATTGTACGGTTTTTAATTTATAGCATAAGTCAGACAGCGAGAAAAATCCTTGCCGAATATATATTATAGTAATTCTGGCTAAAATGTACCGTTAATATAAGGTCATTGATTGAAATATCTGTTACCATAAATCTAACGAGCAATTTTCGCAATTCAAATCTTCACTAATCCTGATCCTCTAAAAGAAAAGATAAATCGTACTCAATTCATCCATATATTCTTTTTTTAAAGAAGAACAATGACCCGAAATTGAGCATTGATAAATATTAAATAAATAACGAATTGCTAAAAAGCGATCTGTAACATTATTATTACTATCAATCGTGTACACACGTTAGGTCAATCTGCACGAAGAGAACCCTGAAGTGATTTGATTTCTTGCAAACAGTTTCAAAAGTCGTATACGAGCTGATATAACCATTAACTGTCAGTAGTAACCCCCCTCCCTTCCCCGACGGTAACCCACTCCCCAATATATGATAGTATGTGAGTGCGTTTGGCGTAGTCAATATAACACCTCTGACTTCCAACCAGAAGGTCCCGGGTTCAGGCCGAGGGTTGAATTTGTGCGACCGTTCGCTACACAGTCAGGGGACAGGGACGTTCTTCAGTTCAGTTCAGTTTTCAGTGTATTAGTGCGGCCTATATTTAGCTGGGCTAATCCTGACCTCCTCTCTACTATAAAGGAGTCACTGTATATTGCCATTGAGGTATCTATCTATCTAACATGCATGGACCGTATAGTGACAGCCCTTCAATGCTTCGGTTCGATCTCCGATTCTGTAATGCGCATTTGAACATATTCCTATGGAAAGTACGCAATATAATACCATGGGCTACACATTCAAGAGGACCGTGAACGAGTGTCGTTACTATCTTAATTAACTCTACGGAACTCAGTCAATCGTAAGTTCGAGTAAGTGAAGAATATTAATAAATTAATCTTGCAGGTGCCCTCAGTCTCTGTACCACTCATTAATAATAATAATAATAATGATAATAATAATAATAATAATAATAATAATAATAAAGATTTTAAGTGCCTTTTTCTAAAAAATTCAAAGACACTGAAAGGTAACTTACAATTTAAAAATAAAAATTAAAAATATTAAAAATTTAAAAATATTTTCTGAAAAAAAACTATAACTAAAACTAAACTAAAACTATAGCAACAATAAAATTTGAAAATATATAAGACTAGATATTTTTAGAACGAGGATTTCAAAACAATGTCATACAACTATATGATATAAGGTAAAATAAATTGTTGTTGTTGTTGTTGTTGTTGTTGTTGTTGTCATACTATGCCGATACCGTTTCATTTTTATCGTTCTAAGAATTTTATACTTCAAATTTGATAATAATAATAATAATAATAATAAATAGCAAATCAGGTTTCAGTAAAAACTACTGTTTTAATATAAGAAGAAACACGGAATGTTTCTCAGCGGGTTTGATAGTCTCCCAAACAGACCCCTTGGCTACTCCTAATCGTAATCAGTTTTGGATTTCCTCCCAAAACAAGGTCTGCTTGACAAGGATTCCCACCGAGCAGAACCTTTGATGAGGCAAATGTTTTCGCGGCCGATAGTCTGCGCGGACGACATATCGTTTTCTAATCTCCTATACTTGACGCGTTGCCACTAATGGTAATAGTTAGCTATGGTCAATTTGGTTTTCTTGGAAGGGGGAGGGAAATTATTTTTAAAATGCAACTGATGTATTTATTGGTACAATCTTTGGAAGCATGTTTTCCGCTTGTCCTTTTCGCTCTTTTCTTTCTTTATAACTTTGTGTCGTGCGAATTATTGTATTCAGTCAAACGTTTTCCACTCTCTGCCCCTGACAAAATTAAAATGGTCGGCTCTTTGTATGAAAAAAACACGAACATCAAACAGTGTCAAGTGAAGGCTTTTTAAAAGAATTGTGCGCGAGTTATCTCAGCAAGAAAGCTTTCTCAGGGACCGCGGAGCAAGTTTTAGATTGGGTGGGCACTATCACGAGCGCCGCAAGCGTGAGTTTTCTGGGGGGGTCCGGGGGCATTCTTCCCCGGAAAATTTTGAAAATTTGAGCTTCTAGAATCGCTAGAAATGCATTTAAAATTGATAATGAGTTTCTTTTCGAAACTTTTTCTCTTTAAATTTAATAAGGACTTTTTAAGGGCACATGCGGCAAAATTATTGGGGGGGCACGTACCCCCCCTGCTCCGCGGTCCCTGTTGACGTTGTGTTGCGTTGCGTTATAATGCTTTGCATTACCTGGAATGGTGAGATGTGGTGACAATGATGCTGTGTTATAATCTGTTATTTTGCGTTTTTTACTTTTATTGGATTGCATCATTGTACTGTGCGTTGTGATGATGCTATTGAAATCAAAATAGTTTTATCTACAGTAATATGTACTGTTTTCTTTTATGAGAGTTTATAATCACCGAGAAACAGAGATGAAAACACGAGGCAGTTCGGCCAAGTGTAATGTTTTAAGTTTTAAGTTTTGAGCTGTTTAGAATTCCCTGATGCAATAACACACGAACAATGAGTTGTTAATATAGATTCTCTATATAACGTGTCAAGATATTGCAAAGAGTGTACGAAAGAACCTTCTGGACGAATAATTGACCATAATAAAAAAGGATGGCGACTGGTACATTTACCCATAATTCTTAGCGCACGAAAACCATAAAAACACTCATAAAAATGAATTAAAAGGTCCTAAAAATTAACTTCAAACCTAGCATTCACAATGTTTTTAATACAGGGATGAAGGTTCGCAAGGTATTGTGGTTAAATGTACAGCCGCCATCATTTTATTATAGTCAATTCGTGCGTAATACCTTATAATAGTAAGAAGATTAAAAAACAACATACATGTCAATTTATTTTTTCGATATTATTAAGAGCCAATTTCTGTAAATATCGAGAATGCGGCGTCAGTCATGAAATTTCGGATTTCTTGATATTTTGTCCAAATAACCTCTAT